>VNWV01000023.1:0-238343 GCA_009801085.1 Lasiodiplodia sp. COLG20 | reverse complement strand
GTTTTATGCAATTAATTTCAAATGACGTCTCTGCAAGGCACATTGTGTGCTATATACTGCTGTGGATATGTAGGGCATGCGCTGTCTTCTCGGTGAATGCGGACACCTTGTTGTTTTATGGTCGCTTCGCTTCTTTCCCCCCTTGCAGTCATTGTTACATCAGGTGCACGTGAGAGACCACGCCAACTGACAACTGGATCGCTCAATCACCATCAGTCTCCTCCCGCATCAACCGCGCCAAGCGCTTATGCAGCCGAGCAGCCTCCTCCAGCACCTCGGCGATCTCATCATGCCTGCCCCTGCGCGGCTTCTTGGATCGTTGTCGCTGCACCTGCGGGCTGGCCAGGACCTGAGACTCGTCCGCTTCGTAGCCGCTCTCCTCGCTGCTGTCGGTGAAGGACTCTGACTCGTCGCCGTACGAGTCTCTGTCCGACCTTTCCTCGGCGCCCCGGACTTCCCACACCTTCCACACGCCAACGCCCAAGCCTGAAACAAGGGAAGCCGTAGCGACGGCGACGAACGAGATGAAGACGGCCTCGTTGTTGTCCCGTGCGGGAGTGTCGTCCAGATCCTGGCGGAAAGCGAAGCCCAAATACAGCGCGAATCCTGCGAGGAAGAAGGCGACGGCGGCAGTCAGGAACTTGTGCGGCATGGACATCAGCTGCAGAGCGGCAATGGATACCTGCAGACGCCTCTTGCCCTGCGGGGCGGTTCCACGGAATTGAGCTGTCGAGGCAAGGTTATTGCCGTGGTAGCAGAAGCTGTCGTCGGTTTCTCCCACCAACTCGTCGTACCGCGGGCGGCAGAAGCGGTGGGGAGGATAGAAGCGGCCGTTGCTGAGCCACATGCGCACACCTTCCGGGTTGTTGAGCGTGCCGAAGATCTGCTGCTGGACTGTGCCGAGAATGACGGTGAGCACGCCAAAAAGAAGACTGGCGATGATGCAGCCGGGAGCCGTCCAGTGAACGTGGCTCAGGCCTGGCATCTGGAGAGTGGTGGAAGATAGCTGGGCGACGATGGCTGCCTGTAGAGGTAAGAAGCTGCTTTTCTAGGGGACGAGGTAACCTACGGTTGTGGAAACACTTCCCACGGCTCTCAAGTGGCTGTCCTTGAACGCCATGACGGCTCTGTCGGACGATTCCAGCATGTCCTCCACCTTGCGCATCTCCCTCACGTCGACGATGAGATCGGCAATGAAACTCATGACTGTACCGAAACGCCGACGAGCATACTCGCGATCACCGACCTTGATACCTCTCAAAGGCCGCATCGTTAGGCAGGGACGAGGTGGACAGAGAGGAGTTTCTTCAGATGGGCTGGTTTTACCAGCCTTGTGGCGGCCGTGCTAGGAAGAGGCAAGGTTCCTTATTGCGCATGACCAACCATGGGCGTCAGCTGACGGCCGTGGCATTTCACCTGCAGGATTCGTGAGTGGTTGCAGCCTGCCGCTTAGATGCTCTCCACATGGGGGATCTCGCATGCATCGATGCGCTGCCGAAGATGGAGAGTTGATCTGCCACGAGGTGGATCGCACGGCTGAGTCGATCAACCATCACGTGGAGCTAATATGTTTGTCCATGTCCAGTCGAGAGTCGTTGGGTCAGTAGCGAGCATGCACCGTAGAAACACAGATATAGACTCTCTTAGAATTTATATTGGCTACGCGAAGTCCACAAAGCTTCGTGTCTTCTGGTCCTCCAGCACGTCATTTCAGCTCGGCTGATCGCTTTGGCCTTCCGAGTGCCAAGAGTATGCACCCCCAACCTTGCATTGCGGGGTGTTTATCTGAGTGGCTTTCGTCTGCTCCCAGAAGTAGACCCGACCATCTCCCTAAATTCAGTATGTCGGCCAGCGTAAAAGCTGCAAAACCGAAGGCGCTTTGCCTGCGCTACCCTGAATGGGTTGGCGCTGACTTTCTAGACAAGTTCCGTGAAAAGTTCGACTTACACGTGCGTACATGCTACAACTTGTTAGATCGCAAACTAAATATCGCTAGGTTATTGATGTTCCGGACCGGACAGAATGGTTCCGCAACATCGACCAGAAGGTCAACCAAGATGGTCCATTCCAGGCCATGATGATCCGCATGGGAACTCATCCGTACGGCAACTTCGACCACGACTTCTTTGCACCGCTTCTTCCTGACCTCAAAATCATCGCATCGGCATCTGCAGGCTACGATGAGTTCAGTGTTGACTGGATGACATCTCAAAACATTTGGTTTTGCAACACCGTTGATGCAGTTTCCGAAGCCACTGCCGACATGGCCGTCTTTCTTATGCTCGCCGCCATTCGCGACACCACTCGTGCCGAGAAGGCTGCGAGGGAGAGCAGGTGGCGGGCAGACCACGTACCAAGTCGTGATCCCACGGGCATGAAGTTAGGAATCATCGGGATGGGTGCTATCGGCAAGCACATTGCGCGGAAAGCGAGCGTCTTCAACCTGGACATCCAATACCACAACCGGAGACGCCTTTCTGAAGCGGATGAAGCGAAATACCAGGCCAAATACTGCCAGAACATGCAATCATTGCTTGAGACTTCCGATATAGTCTCCATCAGCGTGCCATTGAATGCTGAAACGACTGGCATGATTGGTGAGGGGGAATTGGCGGCTATGAAGGATTCAAGCATATTGATCAATACCTCTCGCGGTGCAGTTATTGATGAGCAGGCACTGATCAACGCCTTGGAGTCTGGAAAGATTTGGAGAGCCGGCCTGGACGTCTTCTGTGGCGAACCCAAAATCCATGACTATTTCAAGAAGAGCGAGAAGGTCATAATCCAACCGCACATGGGAGGACTGACCCAGATGAGCTTCAGAAAGGCAGAGAGGGAGTGCTTGGAGAACATCAGGGCATTCTTCGAAACCGAGCGCCCAGTAGCGCCGGTGAATGAGCTGGGTGCTTAGAAAGCATACAGCGGGTGATTGCAGCCGAAAGCTAGCGCGAAGAATACCAGAGCCTCGAAACATGGGGTACCTACGGATCCCTAGGATAGATTTTTTTTTTTTACATCATTTGTGAGGAATTATTCGACGGATGCGGAGACTTGAAGCTATCGTCCGGACGTGGATGTATAATTTTTAATTCCACATTTACGTCCGGACGATAGCTTCAACTGCCCATAGCATGAGCAAACAATAAATTAGCGTTATCCTTTGGATGTAATACCCATTTGTAGGTTGAAATCTAGCCAAAGAAAAGTAATTTGTCGTACAGACCATGCAGAAATAACTTCATTCCTTGACGTGCTCATCAAACCATTTCACCGCTTGCAGAAACGCCTGCTCCTTGGCAAACTTAGTGTCTTTCTTTGAAAGATCACCACGGGTTGCAAAACCATGCGATGTACCCGAGTACAGGACCACTTGGTAAGTTGCCTGTATATCCGCAAGGATGTCCTCAGATTCACGACGCTTCGGAGTCGGGAAAATGTAATCGTCCTCTGGAAATAGGTAAGTAAGGGGACGCTGGTGGATGTCATTCTCAACTTACCAGCTGCGGCAATGCTCAGCGGACGTGTAATAGCCTTGAGCTCATCCGCGTCCACAAATGATGGATGAGCAACGAAGCCAGCGTCGATGAGACCCCCACCCTTCAGGTTGCGAACCACGTACTTGGCGCCAAAGCAGTACCCGACACTGCCGACACGCTCGCATTTGAGGCCGCCACGCATTTCCTTCAAAACGGCAGCGACGATCGGGTCGACTGTAGTTGGTTGATGATTTACTCTCCATTTCTGGAGGTCAAAGCCCGCGGTATTAGCCGGAGCCGGGTCGCCGTTGAAAAGGTCAGGCATGACGACGAAATATCCATTGGCAGCAAGCTGATCGGCAATCCTGCAGCTAATGTGAGGATTTATTGTATGAATTAGAATAGGACTGCATCATTCACAACTGAGGATTGATGGAAGCATGGCCGAAGACGTCGGTGAGAACTAGAATGGCGTTGCGGGTGCTTTCGTCCTCGGGATAAACGACATACGAGCTGACTGCATCCTGGTCAGTCGAAACCCCATCGCTGAGTCAAAGGATCTCACGTACTGCCTCCAACTTGCACCATCTTGCCGACGGCCTGGCCTTCATGCTTGACGCCACGGATGCAGCATTCTCCTGGCGGATACGATGTCATTGTGGAAGATGCGTGTGTGGTGTAAGCCTTGCGTTGTACGTTGTGATGGAGGTTTTTGGATGCGAAAGTGGGCGGGGTAGTCAGGGCAAAGCAGTGCCGGGTAAACGAGATGCGGCACACCAATGGCCAGAAGCATATCTACCACGGAATAGCGATTTCACTACAAGCGCGGCAAGCAACACCACTGATGCTGAGACCAAGCGGAACATGATGGCACAGTGTTACACAGAGCACAGCAAGCGCTAAAGAAAATCGTGCATACCAAGGCCCTGTGACCTGCCATGGCAGGTGCTAGAATACTGACCACCAACGCCGCGCTACGCCGCCTTTTCGTATGCTCATTACCTCCCAACCTCCCTTCTCAATCTTCCGGCGGCTGTGGTTGGGGCGGGTTCGGGCCAGGATGTAACGGCATCCTCAACCTCTTCTAGAAAAGTCATGCTGTTGTGTATTGTGGTACCACCAAGAACCACTCTCACGCCTGGCGAACTAGCATTGACCTGCGCAACCATTTTCGCCTCCTCATATGTTGCTCCACCCACCATGAAGATGATTATGTCCTGCGGCTTATCTCTAGTGGTGCCACCACCATCAACGAATGGGTATAGGTGGTCGCGCAGACGTCCCTTGATCAGGTCTTGCAGTGTACCCTCCAGTCGCGGCGAGTGCTGAGTGTAGACGTTTTCCACACCTTTGAGACCTTTAAACCGATTCTGCGCATTGCTGAACAAAGACCCAGATTGGAACAGGTCAGGAATACCCGCGGTGCCGGACGTTGTGGCCTGCAAGGACTGGTGATAGTGCAGCAGCTTGTTGATCAAATCGATTCGATGGCGAGACAAATTGCCAGCCACCGCAAGAAGATCAAGCAACATTGGGATCGAGTTAGACGGATGCTTGTGATATCTGAGTGCATAGATTGCTGTGAGGCGGAGTTTGTTGTCAGGGGGTATCGAGGGGTTGGAAATGAGTTGTTGTAGTTGCTATCAGATGTTAGCTCTAACTCGGCAAGATTCAGACTCAACCAACCTTGACATCATTCGAGTGGTTGTCGTTGCAAGCCAAACTCTGCTCCAATTCACTAACGTCCAGAAGGTGATCCTCTCCCACGCGCCGACTCAACTCTCCTACAAGCGTCACATGTTTCGTGACGTTGCTGGACAGTTTGCGAAACTCTGGATAATCTTCGACAAAACGCTTCATGTCCGTGATGGACTCCAGCTGGAGGCTCCCTTGTTGCTTGGATGCGAATTGTTCGACATAGTCCTTGGCATTTTGGCCGAGATCTCCGAAATTAAGGTACATGTTCTTCTTGAAGAATGGATCTTGATCCTGCGACAAGGTGATTTCCTAGAAAACGGAGTCAGCTGGGCAGCGCGGCAGGCCATCCTCGTCAGCTCACCTTTAGCTCAGGCCGGATGTCGGGAACATCACTCAGGTCAACCCTGCCATTTCTTATGCCCATAAGTTCATGAACCATGGCCTGGTATGTCCACTGAGTGAGAAGGGGGGTGACGGGGTCATCCCTTCTGTCCACTATGAGCAGGATGGGAGGCGTATCGGTTTTACGAAAATCAAACAATTGCTCCTCCTGGGTCATCTGGTAGCGGACCTCGGTTGCCAGTTTCTTAGCCAGCAGGCTGTTCTTTTGATAGCGGATCAGAGGTCTCTTCTTCAACGACAGCAACAAGGCAATGATGCCTTCGGTAGAGCGTTGCAGAGCATCCGGGTTCCACAGGTCTGGGTTAGTGCTCCATATCCTGTGTTGCAGGTTGAGCGACATGAGGTCGGGGTTGATGACCAGGTAGTCGGCAAAATACTCATGTATAGCGCGCACAACTTCATGATCATCGGCTTCCGCGAGTCGCTCGAGTGAGGACTTGCGTATGATGTTGCTGAAGTAGATGTTGTATTCGCCGTACTTGGGCTCGCGCAGCTCGTCGATGAGGAATTGGATGGATTCAGGCGAGGGACGGACGAAGCAAAGGCATCGCAGATGGCGCATCTTCTCGCGCGTCTGGCTGTCGAGGCGGCTTGTTCTCTGTCAGCTGGAGTCGAGCTTGGAACGGGCTTTGGGCGTACTCGGTGAGGTAGACTTCATGGCTGAGCAGAGCCGACTGGGTGGTGGCGGTTGAGACGATGGGGACCTTTGGAGCATCAGTAAGAGGCGCGCTGGTGCTGGCGGGCGAGGCGACGGACCTACCGTCTCGCTGTCGAGCAGTAGTATCTTCATCTTGGCTGGCTGAGAGCCGGTGGAGCTGTCGCCGGCCGACACCATCTTGCTGATGTAGCCCGACACGGACTGTACGATATCCATGGTGGTCAGAGCAGCGCCGAGCGCGCTGGGATTCACGGTGCTATGGCGGGAGGCGTAGGGCAGAATGGCGGGGTGGCATGGATTGGGTTGAAGCTGTGCCTGGAGCCGCAGAGCTGTCCCCCGTCGCTGCCGATCGCGGCACCGCCAAGCGCTACGTAAGCCACTTCCTTCCTCTCCTCCGCTGTCTTTCCATCCATTCCACCACCCCCTTCAGCAAGTGCTGGCGCAACGTTCGCCTTGCTCATTTGACCATGAGTTGAGGCTGGGTACCGAGGCTACTGCGCGATATTCATGAGCTTCATTGACCGCCATTCTCGGCTTCGCTTACGCTCTGCTTGGGAAACAAGAGCAGTCTGATTTACCTTGTCGAGAGCTCTGTTGATTTGCAAGATCCTGAATGCTCACCTCATGTCGAGTTATCGAGCATTCTCGAAGAGCCTTGAATGCCCCTCAGGCTGCTGCAAACCTTTGCAGCATAGCACGGCTTGCTGCAGCAAGTTTACTGCAGATATGCATGCTCGTAAGACTCTTAAGATCGAGCAGCACCTTCGTCCCTGTCTCTATTTGTACCGAGTTTTCCCCATACTCCGCTAAGTCCGCTGCGGCAAGGACACGATGTTGGCGGGGTTCCCTTCGTATTGCAACAGCGGACGGCCAGCCGAATCGCCCGTCCGACAAAAACGCGTATGGGCTTGAACAAATGCATTCGGAAAAGAGCTTCACCTACCCGACCTTGTGGAAATACGAAGTACATCAACCTCGTATGTTGCATAGACATATTTCCTCTATCAGCAGAATGACGTCATGGATATTCACCCGGTCACCCCGCTTTATGCTCGAACATAAATTGTGACGGCAACACAGCTACAAGCGAGCCCTGAGTGCGACATCGTCTTAGGAATTGTACTGGAACGGTCTCGCGACTCCATATCTTTAGCCAGCAATGGCGCCATCAGGACTCGCAATCCTCATCGGCGCAGGCCCGAATACCGTAAGCTTCAATCCATTTGCTGGCCCTTGCGTCCAGCATCTGACAGTAATTCCAAGGGCGCCGGAATAGCTCGAATCCTTTCACATCCTTCCTACGGCAATCTTGCCGTCGCACTTCTCGCCCGACGCCCTGAGCCTCTTCAGGAGCTAACCAACAGTCTCCGCTCTTCCACCCCGGGAGCCGTGCTCGAAGCATTCCCCACCGACACATCTCCCGATTCACTAAAGAAGACCTTTTCTGATATCGAGAAACACCCTTCATTCAAGGACCTGAAGCTCCGCTTAGCAATTTACAGCGTCAAGCACAGCAGCAAGAAGCCTTTTCTTGAAGAGACTTATGAGGTACTTCGAAAATACCCGACTGCACAGCCGAAGCTCCATTGGCTGACCATCCCCCTAGGACTTCACCGATTCGCTGGAAACATACGTTGGCGGGGCATTCACCTTCGCGCAGGAATCCATCAAACGCTTCTTCGCCGACCACGGCGACACTCCGCTCGCCTCGGGCGGCGCGAAGAAAGGCACTCTGATCTTCACCGGTACGCTCGGTGCGCTGCGCTGCTCCGCCCATTTTGCGGCCTACGGCGCCGGGCGGGCGTCGGTGCGGCAGCTGGCGCAGACGCTGGCCCGCGAGATGTCGGAGAAGGGGATACACGTCGCCCACACCATCGCTAACGGCGCCATCGCCGACGAGTACGGCGAGGACCAGCGCGGCGGTAAGAAAATGAGTGCCGACTCTGTCGGTAAGACGTATCTCTGGCTGCATGAGCAGGACCCTGACCTGTGGACCCACGAGCTGGACATGCGACCCGCCTGTGAGAAATTCTAAGTGCGCGATATGTAGTAGCTATGTAGCTGGGATAACGTAAGAACAGCATCCAAGCTCGCTCCTTGACTCATTCCGGCTTTCCGCTGTCCACTTCTCCCGAGAGTTCTAGAAGACGTCGGGGCCGCATATAGGGGTCTTAAAGGAGACACTGAACGACCGTGCCACGCGCCTATCGGATGCTCAGACGCGGCATCCACCGCATACCTCTCCTGTTACCTGCACCACAGACCGTCTTGTCCGGCACCAGAGCGGTACGGAACGAAGAAATGTCTGTGTACGGTCGTCGGCTCCAACTACATGGACGATGTGCACGTTCCTCATCCACCCATGTCCCGGCGCACCCGCACTTTAACACTCGGTTAATGTATTTGCTTCAATCGTCCATGCAGTTAGGAAGTGTCGTTTGCGAGACATGGAAGGGCAATGCCTTCCTCTACCCACGGCGATGTGCTGCTGGCCTGCCTTCGTCATTCGGTAATTTTGATATTTCTCATTTCCATAACAATGAACCATCCAAAAAAAAAAAAAAGCCAATTAATCTACAAATACCCTACAACAAACCTCCTACCACTACTTCAAGACTGCACCCACTCATAGAAAAAGCCGACGAACTTGTGTTTATCTATCACTGCTGCTGCTAATACAACTACAATTGCGCGAATTTAAAGGGCGCCAGAGAGCTAGAAGAAGAAGCAGAGCTAAGAAAATGACACCAAACCAGAAGAAAGCTTCGTGAAAAGCTCGAGTACCTGTTTACCACCATCGTCAACGATTGCGGCACTCAGGAATGAAGTAGAACAAGACTGGCTCGCTTGCTGACTGATATAAAGCTTGACTGAACTCCGATTAGCCAAGCAGAAACCCACAGCTTTGCAAAATCGAAAGCAAAAGCACCAATGCAAGTGTAAAGGGAGAAAAAAGCTCAGGTCCGCCGAGCAGCCCATGCTCGCCTCGCCAAGACGAAGCCGAGAAAGCGAAAGCAGCAGCAGTGAAAGAACCGGCCGGCCTGGTCAGGTAAAAGGGCTTGCTTTGGAACTTGCAGCCCGTAAAAGCAGATTAGTATGCTCCTGCCAGGGAAAGTGAAGAAATTGTTGCCGACGATTTTGATGCACTTTGGATGTTTTCCCCGTAGAAGTAAGCGTAAGGACATGATCCACCCCTTCTTCCCCAGGTCTCATGATGAGATTCGTCATTGCTTCGATCACCGTCGTCAACTGCCAAACCCAACTCCGAAGATGTGTCTTTGATGTATCATTTGCTCTTGTAAACCGTAATGTAGGACATGGCCACTCATGGTAATCTTTGGGCGACGAGGAGTGGCGAGACGCTTATATCTCGACAGTCTTCATCTCTTCCGACGACACCACGCTCTTGCCCTTGCCCTTTTCGCTGCCGCTGTCCTTGTCGCTCTCCATGCTGTTCTTCTGGGTCGCGTTGTTGGAGTTGAGGTCGGAACTGGGTCGAGGGGTGTTCATCTCGATGAGCTTCTCCTCCTCCGTTTGCACCTTGACCGGCTGGGGAGCCTCCTCAGCCACACGGGCTAAAGGACTGGAGATAGGAACACGCGGGCTAGTACCGTTCCTGCTGAGCCTGTGAGGGGAGCGGCCCCTGTCTTCGCCAGTAGAGGCAGGGCTGCCATACGGGCTGGTTCCGTTGGAGGCGGGTGGAGCGTTGGGGTTGATGGAGAGCGTGCTCTGAGGCCTTCTCTTAGGCTTGCGGCCATACTTCTGGTCGCAACGCCAGCGGAGGATTTCAAGGTACGGAGGGTCAACGTTTTGCTTCTCAAAAATCTTGAGCTTCATGTCCATGGTTTCCTCGTCGATGGACGTCTTGTCGGAGACCAGGTCATCCGCGAACTGAGCGAGGAAGGCGGCCCAAGAACGAGCGACGACGTACTTGGTGTCGTAGTCTCGACCGAAGATGATGACCTGTCCCCACTTTCCGGCGGGGCCAGGCGCAAGATCGACAGCCAGGCAGTTTCCACCCCAGTCGCGGGCAAGAGGGATCCAGGCAGGGTGAGCATAGGCCTTTTGGATCGCGTTCGGCGGCTGCGAGTCCTGACGCGAAAGCAGATCTTGCCTCCACATGGGATTCGTGCCCTTGGACTTATCAGCCGGCGCCGGGGAGGATGAAGGGCCGGCGACAGCCTTGATCGGCACCTGCGGAGGCTGGTACGGGGGCTGCACAGCGAGGACGTCTTCGTTGACCTTGCGCCAGTTGCTGTATTCCATGACTATCTCCTCGCAGTCCAGAATCATGCAGCCGTAGAACAAGCCCGTCGGCAGACCACCACGCTCCTGGCCGTCGTGGATTTGCAGTGACTCGCGTACCTCGACGGGAAGGGTAACGTCGAGGACGTGTTCCAGCTCGTTGACGTCGTTGTGAGTGGCACCCTCGCACATATTGTCCCAAAGCTCCACGAATCGATCCTCAAGCCACCGATCAATACGCTTCCACGAGTGGCCGACGGGCGGGGGCGGCGGAAGGCCGTCGCTGAAGCTCTGCATCTGGATCTCGCCCGAGTTGACACCATCTATCGAGGGGTTCTCGTCGGGCGGGCGAGCCATGCTGGAACGCATGCCGGGCGAGTACGGCGAGGAAGGGGACATGGGAGCGCGGGGCGAGCTGACGAAGCCGTTGGCGGAGGGCTCATCCTGGGCGTAGGGGGAGTTGAAGTCGGTGCGAGACTCCATTGCGCTGGTTGCGACGGAGGTGAGCGGCGTATGGCGGCTCTGCGGAAGTGGGACATGCTGGCCGGTGCGGAAGGGAGAATCGTGGGAAGCGTGGCGGTCGTTAGAGGTCATGGTGTGCCAGAAGTCGCGCCACGCGGAGGTGAGCATGCTACAGGGCGATTAGAAGCTGGCGGGCGGAATTGGGCCAAGGGGGACGTACTTGGGCTTTTCAGCCATGGCGGGCAGGGTGCTGGAGCGAGCGTTTGGCGCGGCGAGAGCGAGTGTCGGCGATCAATGCAGGCTCATACGGGGCGGCACGCGTGAGCGAGGGAGGACGCTGGCGTGGAGGGTGTTGGTGTGGTGGTGAAGAAAGTTGGCTTGGGGCGTGGTGCAGCACAGGGGAAGGGTCGCGCCAAGAAGCGACGACGCTGCCCCGATCTGCGCGGTTGGACTTTGGACTACGGTGCGTGCACGGCGAGGGAGCCGTGGAAAATGCTTGGCCCGGCCGGGTGGTGCTTGTGCGCGAGTGCTCTGCTGGGATCTGGCGCGGAGCCGTTTGCTGCGCAGTGGTGTTTTAGTAGGGAGGCATGCGAGGACCGCGGTGTGTGTCTGGTCGCGCGCTCTGTTTACCTGCGTCGCGCGAAGCAGCCACCCGCCAGACAAGCCCCTTAAGCCGCCGCCGCAGTTGCGCCCGGCAGCCCGCAAAAATAGCACGGCAAGCGGTGGGCGGGCTGCCTGCTGTTCCTGTGCCGCCGACTATCACTGCTGTTGCCGGCTCGCGACACCGTTGATATCACTGGCCGATGATCGCACGTTTCAAGTGGTTCTACTCGTGCGCCGCTGGCTGATCGGTCCCTGTGAGGCGGTCGCCGCTGGCCAACCTTGTCCCGCGCCAGTAGCCTCCCTGCATGCTGGTGGCAACCACACCGCGCGAAACCTGACTCCGGCACCCCAGCCTGCTGCACCGCAGCCTGTCCACGAGCACCATAAGATTCGAGAGATTCCACCCGCCGCACATCCGCTTGGCGCGCTAACGCTCCCGTATCTCGGAGCAATCCCCCGCCGATTGCTCGCGACCGGGGTCGCCCAGTGCCGACCCGGGCCCGCCAATGGAACTGCTGCTTCCAACCGTTTCGTGCACCTCGTCATTTGGTTGGAGTGATGTCGCCACAGGCGCAGGGAACCCCCAGCCACAGGAAGCTGTCATCGGGTGCTTCAATTTACCGTTGATTTTAAAGAGCCATTATTGCAATGACGCATGATGACAAGCGCATGTCGCCTCACCGCTCCCAAAGTATCTCCCGACCGCCGATTACATACGATGGCGGCTTCAATAGATTCCGATCCGGTTCACGGATTCAGGATACTTATCCTGACAGACCGAGACGTTTGCCTAATTTATCTACTTACTGTTGCTTGGTGGTTGCGCTTTGCCGCCCAGGCTTGTTGATAGGTTCGCTCCGTAGCAAACAATCATGCCATCACGCCCATCCACATTGGACAGCGAATCATTGAAAGGACGTATAACATCGCCTTCTGACTTGATGCTATTGAAGCCTAACAGCTGAGGCTTTGGGAGTTCTGCCTCCCCGCAAAAACGTGAAGAATCTCTGAGTACAAACACCTCATCGTGCGTCCGGGAAAAAGAGTCCAGGGCCTCTATACATCCCCGACCATCAAGTTCTTTGCAGGTCATGCCTGAACGCCTTGAAAAAATAAATCACTCCCAAAAAGCCCTTTTTTTGATTTCCGGGCTGGGATGCCCGCCTTTCCTCTTATCTGAACACTGCCGCCAACGCCAAAACGCTAAGTTCGTGATCGACTGTACAACGAAGGTAATGGAAGAAGATTATTGAAGAATGGCAGTTCGAATCATAAACACCGCCGTATTAAATTTCAGTATTGGGTTTCGTGGGTCGACGTGGGCGGTTGAAGAATTGAATACGGGGTTTCGAGCTCTAGACCTTGTGATGATCTTCATGGCCAACAAGCTCATACTCGGCGTCTCCGGCGCGACTCGCTCCCGGGATAGGCAGGAGACGGGCGAGCCCACCTCTCCTGCTCTGGTGGGACACGCAACGGTATGTCCACCAGAGACCTCCAATGACCGAAAAGCCAATGATAAACCCGAGGACCGTGAGGAAAAACCAGTGGCGGGACATCTGCAGAGAAAGGACGTTAGCAAAACACTCAACTCAACACAACGGAGTTTTCGCACCCAAAAAATGAGCTTCACGTCTCCACCATGCCAGCTGTTGCCGAGGTGGTGCGTGAAGAAGCTCCACGGGTGGTTGTTGTACTCGTCAGGGAACAGAATGCGGATTCCAGCGTTCTCAGCAGCCGCAGAACCCTCGTTGATATAGTGCCTCCAGATGACGCTGAGGAAGAGCGGGCCGGTCGAGCCCATAACGGTGATGTAGGGGAGCAGCCAGTTGCGGTTGTATCTCGGGAGCGCATCGATGACCTTCAGGAAGAAGGGGTGGCGCGGGACAGCACCCATGGCGTCGTTGGACACACCGGTGGGAACGGTGCGGCGAAGCCAGGCCGGGTACGAGAGCAGCGGGTCCAGGCGGCGGTTGCAGCCATCGTCGAGGTCAATATAGACGCCCCCGAAGTGCGCGAGCACGAAGTAGCGAATCGAATCAGCGCGCTGGATGGGAAACTGGTAGCCGTCAAACGTCTCGAGGAACCACGGGTACTCGTCGGCGATGAATTCGCGAGCCTTCTTGTCCGTCCACAACTTGTATTCGTAGTCCTCGTGCAGATCGATGCAGCTTTTCTGTGCCTCCTGCCAGACCTCTGGAATGCTCTCGTTGATATAAGTCTGGTGGATGATCTTGGGGATCAATTGGGGCCGCTCGCTGATGGAGCCCGAGTTAGGGGCCGGAAGCTCAGCGCGCGAGATGCGGTCCTCGGAGCCATCGACGACAAGCAGCTCGAGAAGCGTCCAAACGTTGCGGACGAGCACACCGATGACGATGAGGTTTATGACCAAGAAAATAAGCACGCCCTTGCGCATGGTGGGAGCGGTGTGGAGTGGGGTGGAGTGGAATTAAAATGCCGTACGGGGTATCGAAGTGGTGCAGCAGGTCGATGGGGCCGAAGCAGGCGCGAGGTGCGATTAAGAAGCCGGTGGGAGATCAAGCCATGGGCGAGAGCGCGGTGAAGAACCGGAGAAGGAGAGGACTGACCCACGACGTTGAAGGAGAGGTGAACAAGCTGGCCAAGGAGGGCGGCGGTGCAGGCTGGAGCAGCGCACATCTGAACCGAAATTAGGCGCGCTTGCGGGTCTAGCGCGGCTGGGGCTCAGCCTGCTGCGCGGAGCCTTGGGCCAGGGCCCAGGGCCCCAGAAAAAAAAGTCGCCTTGCGGAAGCTGCTGGCTGCACCACGCCCGCTGCGACGGTGCACGCCCATCTTGCCTCGCTTTGGCTGTATCAAGCTGCGCTGATTGCATGGCGTGCTCCAGTTCTCCTAGTCGTGGCTCGTGCGTTGCCGAGCGTTTGGCGCTGTGAGGCCAAGGTGACGCGGCCGCTACGAAACGCCATCGAATTCTGCCTCGGCCGCGATACGCGTATGCGTATTCGCGCGAATGCGAGAGACAAGCGTCACTTGCAACAACCCCATGCCGGCAACGGCCAGTTTCACAGCCATTCCGCCGCTTCCGGTCTCATGCCTACATCTGTTCACTCCAATCACCGTAAGATGTGCTGCTCCGATTGATGCACTCTGCTGTACGTATGTACGCTTTAGTGAAGAGACAATACTGCAGCCGCTTCGCCGTGTCCGCGCCGTGTCCGTGCCTAGTCCGACCGAGATAATGTCCATGCCAAAGGTGGCCCCCAACGCCGTGCTAAATCAAACAACGTCTGCTCGGAGACGAGAACAGTGGTATTGTGTCAGCTCATCCTATCCGCTGACGCTTGGCTCCACCAGCTGGTCCCCCACCCTCTCGAAGACGCTTCCGCTCCATTTCCTCCCTCATGATGCGCTCTGCCTCGCTCATCTTCTTGGGCTGCTCCTTTACAACAACCTTCTTGCTTGCAAGAGGGTTTTTCTTCGACGAAAAAACATTCTTGGGCTTGCTGTTGCCCAATCCCATCGAGAATGCTGGCTTCGCCGCGGGAGCAGCTGCATCGCTCTCTTTCTCTGCTGCCTGTGCTGGATCCTCGGTTGCCTCCACTTGAGCTTCTGCAGCTGGAGGCTGAGACGGGCCGGTGGGTTGAGGTGGACTTGGGGTCTTTGCGACTGATGGCTTGAGGTTCAACTGAATCTTTTCTCCCTCTTTCCTTTGCAGCTGCGTCTCCTCATCATGCCGCTCGGTATCGACCTTGGCCTCGGCACGCGCCTTCTCCACCTGCTCCTGGATCATACGCTGCTCACGCTCCTCATCGCCTTTCTCCTGCCGCTCCTTCTTTCGGATAGCATCCTGGCGCCGCAGCGCCTCGGGGCTGTTGTCGATCCATGAGATACAAAGCCCGTGGCCCTTCTCGTCCTCTGACACACGGCATATGCCTTCTCTTCCTAAGTACTTGCCGAACTCGGTAAGTGAGGGCCACTTCGTAGCATTCATGTGAATGTGTTCTGCAAAAAGTCAGCCATGTCAGGTTCTCGTCAAAAGGATAGAACAATAGAAGAGAGCTCACCTTTGTTAGCGATGTACGTCTGATAGAAGTGATTGAGGTTGATCTTCTTCTCTCCGTGCGCAGTTCGCAACAACAGGAGAAAATCTCTCAGAAACTGCTGGGAGTATTCGTTGATGGCTTTGCGCGGGTCCTCGCCAATGAGCATCATATTCCTGACGTGTGATTCGGACTGAACTGTCCCTCAGGTGAGCAAAATCCAAAATGGGAGAGTTGGGTAAAAATACCGTGGCATTTTAGACCATTTTCATCCCTGCACTGCTTTTTGCACGGTTCACAGTACCTACAGTCCAAAGTTAGAATTTAAAAGTGTTCAGTCTCGAACAGCAATATGCGTTAGGTGGCTTACCATCTCAGCCGCTGAAGTCCCTTGGACTTCATCTTGTTGGCCTGCCATTTCGTAGAACCGACCTCAGCGCGTCCCATTTTTCTGACACGGAGTAAAGCTTGCGAGGGGTGAAGTTAGCGGCGCAAGCTGAGGAAGTCGGTGCTGCTGATGCCTAGAGCTGTCGTTGAAAGAGCTTTTGACGACAGTATTTGGTGGAGAACCTAGTGAGGACCCAGAAGTCGCGGTGGTGAGGAATATTGTTTGCGCTGTCGAAGGAAATGGTGGCGATGTCTGGCTTGGACGTTAAGTAGTCGCTCAGGTCCGTGCTGACTCATGGTGACACTGACTCGCGAAGATCTTATCTCATCTTATCTTATCAGTTCGCGCGCGTCGAGGTACACACCAGAACCAGTAGTGATACTTGCAAGGCACATCTGCATAACATCGCACAGGATCGCATCCTCGGGAGAGAAGGTAATGTATAAATTGCGAATACGAATACAGCAAGTCTTCTACACAAGTCGGGCCATAATCGGGCTAGAGAGCAACCAAAGTGAATGAGAGCCGCGATGCTTAGCTCAAGAGGAACGAATAGTGCTCACGCCCCATTCCATGGTTTGTGACGATGTAAGAACTCCAAGCCAGGGCTACCGTTAGGTCTTAGTCATACAGAAGAGCCTAGTAGGATTTGGAAGCAGCTCGTGATTATTCATTTCAGTAGTCTGCATCGTCTTCTTCTAGGATTGTCTGGGCTAACAGGTCTCGCCTTTTGGACAGAGCAATTTCTCTCAATCGGCTCGAGCTGTTCATTGGCATAGGAGCGCTGGCATTTCTTTGAGCAGCCTTCTTTTTGCGTCGGGCAGCTCTGTATTCCGCAGCCGTAGCCCCGGAGAACTCTTCGGGCGAGTCAAGGTTGAAGGCAGACTTCAGCACTCTGAAGCTGAAGTAGAGGATGCCGCCGGTTGTCACGCCAACAATCCCCGCGACGCCAAGATAGACATAAAGAGTCTGGCGGTGCAATCAGATGGGAGACGGGTGGGGAAGGTGCACACGGGATCGGGCTTACCTCGAGTTTTGCGAGCATGACGAAGGGAAAAACAATGGCGCGCCAAGCAAAGCGCGCAAGGTAGATGAAGGGCAGCAGGACGAATTGCAGGGCATAGTAGAGCGGTGACAGAATGGTGAGGAGGGCGCGCAGGATGGCGGAGATGGGCAGGATGAACAGATAGTAGGGAACAGCCCGCAGCAGGGCGGTACCATCGTCCATGGCGGGCGGTGGGACGAGCGTGGTTGGATTTGGATCAACGGGCTTGCGGCCTGGATAGGTCAGGTGTCATCTGGGCTCGCGGGCCAGGGAGCATACCGAGGAGGTGCAGATGACCTCAGAGCAGGTCGCGAATTGAGCTGCCCTCACGCCGGTCACATCGTCAAGGCGCCTTCGGACGGGAGTGGATGCCGCGGGAGGATGGTGATTGCCTGGAGCTCGATCGGCAGACGCGGCGCTCCTCCTGGGGCAGAGAGACCCGCTGCGAGCCCGAGCCCTGGCCCTCCGCAACCCGCCCACTGCTGCACCGCACGCACATCGCCCGCCCAGGTCCCAGGTCCATGACGAGGCCCGCCTTTGGCTGCCGCACCGCCATAGCAGACTCGGATCGGACTCGCTGCCCGCTGCCCGCCTGCTGCCGCCCGGCCCCAGGACGCGCGCCGCGAGACACAGCGTGAGCGATGGGCAACAACCCCTCGTCGTCCCGCCAGAGCACCAGCTCGCCCCAGGGCCCGCCGCACGCGACCGCGCCGATAAGCAACCAAGCGGTGAACCATGTGCGCAGAGAACCGCGTCGCCGCGAGTCCATCCAGGCCCTCTCCAACGCCAAAGCCAGCGCCGCTCCGCCCTCCGCGAGCCTCGAGAGCGCGACTGCACACTCGACCGCCGCCAGGCCGCTTCGCCCCGACTCGCGCGGCCGCGCCCACTCGGTAGCTACGCCGACGCTCAAGCTACACGACATTACCACGCTCGAGAGGATGGGTAGCGGCCAGAGCCACGAGAAGGACCAGCGCGAGCCTTCGCCGCCGCCGCCTGCTGAGCCCTCACCCCTCACCCAGCCAGTCGATGTGCCGCAGGCGGCCGCCCGCGCGCCCTCGTCGTCGCCGCCCGACGCTGTCGACGCGTCGTCGCAGTCGGATGCCTACCACATGCAGGCCGCAACCTTTACGCGCCCGCCGCGACTGCCGCTGCCCATTGAGGAGGAGGTCCACACGCCCGGCTCGCCCATCATCTCGCCAGCCGATCTGACGGCCCCAATCGATCCGGAGAGCATCGACGGCGTGCTCCCCCGCCGCACCTCGGTGCTGAGCAGTACTACCGCCGACGAGGACGATGTGGCGGACGACAACTTCGACACCGAGGGCGGTCTGCAACCAACCGTCCCCACCATCATCGAGTGGCTGGGCCCCGGAGAGAAGGTCTACGTCACCGGCACATTTGCAGGATGGAATAAGAAATTTCGACTGCATAAGAAGTAAGTGCGAGCGCGCCAATGCTTCTGGTGACACCGCGGCGTTTCCTCCAAATGCTGCCCCATGTCTCACGCCAGGTTGCTCTTGAGTTACACCAGATACTGACGAGGCCTACAGTGGACCGAGCAAACACAAGGATGCTTTCTCTGCCACGATCCACCTGCAGCCCGGCACCCATCACCTCAAATTCCTCGTTGACAACGAGATGCAGCTTTCTTCCGAGTTGCCAACCGCTGTCGACTTCACCAACATACTCGTCAACTACCTGGAAGTATCGCCGGATGATATCCCTCAAGCACAGCAGCCTCAGCCCACCGCACCAGTCGATATCCCTGGGCAGCAGCGTCCGGCGGATGAGAAACCGGAGGCGCAGGCTCCTGCAGGCGTCAACCCGCCCCAAATATTGCCTCCGTCGCCCGAACTCCAGCAAATCCCGCAGGCAAACCCGTCGGGTCCGGAGACGCCGGCCGCAGCAACCAGCAACCCTGTCCCCGTGGCCCCGGCGCCTCCGAAGCAGTACCATTGCGTAATCCCGCAGTACTTGGCCGACCTGGACGCGGAAGAAGAGTCTAGCAAATTTGCACGGGCGAGTGCGGTGCTGAATACCACGCCGCCGCCGCCGTCTCTCCCTGTCATGCTCAGCAAAAGCATTCTCAACGGCAGCATGCCTATGAAGGACGACAGCAGCGTGCTAAACATGCCCAACCACACTGTGCTCAATCATCTCGCCACAAGTAGCATAAAACATAATGTGCTGGCGACTAGCGCAACGACGCGGTACAAACGAAAGGCACGTTCACCCAGTTCTACTGCCGATGTCTGACACAGCAGTTGCTAACGAGAAACAGTTTCTTACAACTATCATGTACAAGCCAACGAGTGACACCGGGGAATAATAAGTTTCTCGGTGTGAACATTGCTTCACTGATCTAATTATTACAGAATTTTTCCTCGCGAGCCCGGCATGACGATCGTGGCACCTGATCACGATTGACGGCGCTGTTGCGCACCGCCATGGCGACAGAGCCCGCGGTCCACAAGACGCTGTTCCTTTGAATGGACACGCCGGAGATACCCGATGGCAGCTCAACAGGAAAGAATACCCGCTCGGGACTGTTAGAGGGTGGCTGGACGTCACGAATGATGCATTTAAAGCGGAAGAACGAAGAATAATGGGGCGCTTTCACGACGAGGCTACGACGGTGCTATTGATTTGCTTCTTGTCTAAATGCCATTTGAATATAGAAATTGAGAACGCGAGCGCGTATACCCCTGGTAGCAAGGCTAACGGCCGCGAAGGCATCCCTCTGCAACGTAAGTGTCTTGACTTTCTTTTGTCAACTTTCCTTTCGGCGATGAGATGAGTCTCAAGAGGACACAAGCGCATCGAGGTTGCACGCGTCGCTTTGCAGGCCTTAGCGTTTCTCATTGTGGCTTGATGCATTCCGTTCCCTATCATCATGCTGCCGTCATCTTTACCTGTTGTTCTGTTTCCGCCGAAGAACAGCAGGGTCCTTTTTCTGTTGCGGGGAGCTCTCCTGCAGAAGCGACTCGCCTGGAGTGAGGAATTCAGAATTGCGCGCAGGGTGCTGTGGCGCGACCCGTCGCTGCAGCAAGGTCTGAGCAGTGTGATGTTGTCTGAAGTTTGCGTGAGAGACCAAGGAATTTAGCGTCCGCTGGGCACAAGCTGAGAGGCTGGGAAGGGCGACAACCAGAAGGGGACATCAAGTCTTGGCGCGGATCGCTTACGTGACGCGAGCGAAGCCAGAGGCGGCGACGCGGCCCAGTTCCTTGCCAAACGGTCGACTCGCTCGCGCGCCTGCCCACCCTAAGCCAGCCCGGTCGCCCATCGAGCCCGCGCCCCCCTACTCACACACACTGCGCAGCGCTGCGACCGGCGAACCACCGTATCGCCCCAACACACCGACTTCATCAAGAACTACCCCCAAATCCATCGCAAAACTCTCAGAAAAGTCGGAAACCGACATTTGAGCGACTGAATTTTTGCCTAACAGTGCAGTCTCGGCTATCGCAGCGCGTTGAGGCGCCGTGCGCGCGACGTGTTGCTCGGCCATCGCGACACTTTCCTCCACGTCGCTCGCAGTCGGGGGGTTCGCAAGGGGGTGCCCGACCGCCCGAAAAATTCCTGTCCGGCTCTGCACCACAATTCTTCCGCCACCGGGGCCACCAACGCAACGCGCACCAGCGTCGCAACCAACCCGGCGAACAAACATCGGCTTTTACGTATTTTCACTGCGCCAACCATTCCACCTTCACGACAGGCCCTGTTCGTTCGTTTCTGACTTCGCAGCGCCGTCTCTCAAGCAAGGCTGCTTTCCAACTTTCTGATTTTAATTTCTTGCCGTCACATGGAAGGCCTCACCTTACGCCTGTAGGCTGCAGCAACAAATAATCATCACTACGCTCAGCCTCGCTCGCAGCCAAGATGACGCAACGCATCTCCAGCCAGCGCTTCCGTCAGCGCAAGCTGTCTACCAAGCAGAACTTAGCCATTTTGCGCGAGAGTGAGGTCGAGAATCTCGCCGATGACGAGGCGCAGCGCCACATCCCCAAGGTTGAGACTGGTGTTGAAAAGGGCGAAGAGATAGTAAGTATCCCATCATCACTCCCAACTTACCTCACTTGCAGATGCGTGCCATCTTTTTATCACACGTTGCGCCTACCGGTTTAGAAGTTAGGACCCTGACCAACTTGACCTAGGAACACCATCTCCAAGCCGTCATCAACGCTGCCGCCGTTGGCGGCAAAGTCTCACAGCTCTACATCCCCACCCCCGATGCTACTGTGAGTAAGCTGAAATATGACGATGTGTATCCGAAACGGTGGGTGCAGCCTGCCACGTACATCCGCTTTTCGTCGACCGTCGAAGACTGCAAAGGTACGCAGTACTGCATGACGAGTGAGGATGAGGTTGCCCTCAAGGCTCTGAACGCGAAAAAGCCCCCCGGCATGCAGTGCACCGAGGACTGGTTCGAGGAGGTTTTTGACTTCTTCGAGCGCACGGCGCAGGAGAAGCAGCCCTTCGCTGCTGTAGACAACCCCCCGGCTCTTCCGTATGAGGAGTTTGAAAACAGCTTCGATGAGACCATTAGTGATCCCGCGCAGAAGTTCGCAAAAGACATCTACGACTACTGGAAGCAACAGCGGCTAAAGCGCGGCAACCATAGCTTGATGCCGATGCTCAAGTTCGAAACAAACCTTGAGACTGATGACTCGGACCCGTACGTCTGCTTCAGACGGCGTGAAGTCCGCCAGGCTCGCAAGACTCGCGGCAGAGATGCCCAAGTGACCGAGAAGCTGAAGAAGCTGAGGCACGAGCTCGAACAGGCAAGGGAACTGATGTACTTTGTGAAGCAGCGAGAATATGGACGGAGAGATCAGCTGGTCAACGACAGACTAATCTTCGAGAAGCGGATGGAGGTCAAAGAGATCAAGCGCAATCTGGGCATCAAGGGCGACGACGAGGATCTCATCAATCAAAGAGTGCGGCTCACCCTTCCACTTACCTTCATATCGGGCGCGATGCTAACAATGTCGGTAGCCTGCTCCAAAGCCGAAGCCGAAGCTCGATCCAAATGCCATACAGCGTGGCGTTCCTGGTATGGTCTCCAAGCCTCAGCTCTCCCGTGTCGATGGTCGTCCGTTGGACAACGACCTCGTCACCCTGGAGGAGCAGCTCGCGAAGAGGGAGGATGAAATCACTCGCTCGATCGAGACGAACAAGGAGAAGCACCGCGAGTGGAACAAACACTACGTGGACGTGACTTGGCGAGCCATAACACCGCCTCTCGAAGAAGAGAGCCAGCCAGCTTTCCGTGCCGCCATGACAGAGTATTTGCCAACGCCTCCTGCATCCGTATCGTCAGAAGAGGCGGCAGATGCCAACAAGCAGCACCAAGCCCTGACTGAAAAGCGCGGCGACGAAAACAGTCTGGTCCGCTATGCCACTCCGCCGCAGGAATCCTTTGCTGGACGGCCATCGTTCAGGCGAAGGACGGGCCGTGGTGGACGTCTCATGATAGATCGGCGAGGACTGAAGCGGCCCGCAAATGAGGACATTGACGATCGTGTAGCAGAGCGCTTCAAGTATGACAGGGACAGCGACGAAGAGGATGACGTCATCCCTGTCGACTTCTACGCTGATGCCGCCATCAAATACCGTATTCTGATGGATCGGTCCGTTTCCAGAGAGGCCGCAATGCAGCAAGCAGCGGCGCGGCGGAATCTGGCCGCCGCAGCAGCAGCCGCAGCGCAGGGGCAGCAACATCCCACACAAGCCGGCCAGCCAACACCTCAAAGGATAACAAACGGGCCCAGCTGAGTCGGGAAAGGGTCCGGTCTTCCATCCTTATAATGCCGCCAAAGTGCCGTGTCGAGATGCCGCCCGCTCTTCACCATTTCCGTGCTCTTCACCCCCTGATGCAACATAATCCCAGTCACCGGCACTGCAAACCGCGAGTCACCCCCTCTTCTTAAACCACTCACCTCTCCCCCTAAGCGATAACGATAGACGGATATACCATTGTCGAATCAGCGGACTCAGGAAAATTCTTTTTGCTTTTTCTCCGGACCAGTAAGAAGGAAGGCTTTTGTTTATGTACAGTAGTTAGTGCACGAGAGGTTCCAGGCGAGCCGGACGGGTGTGCCGAAGGGTAGGCATGCGGAGGGGATTTTTTTTGTCCGGTCATGGGCAAGTCGTTGGAAAAGCGGAAATTGGGATTCCTTCACCGTGTAGAATAGCGCACTTCTTTGCGATCTTTCCAGTCGACGCAGACGGGCGAGCAATCATCGAGGGGGCGAGAACGCATATCCGAATGCAACTGCGACTCGGCGAGTCGAGTCAATCAAGCCTTTTTCAATGTTCCGATTTTCTCTTTGTGCGTCTTCGGTCTCGCACCTTCTTTCTCGCTTGAGTCTTTCCACAGCCAAAAACGGCTTGCCACTAATTTAGGCGACTCTCCTTCTCTTGTTCGACGAGCCCTCACCGACGTCGTCGCCATCTCTCTTAGACGAATCGGATGCGAGCTTTGTCAGAAGTTTTGCGGCAGATTCCAGGATCTCTTTCTCCCCGATGCGCACCGCATAGGCCATGGCCTTCCTGGCGTTGCCCAGATCGGCACCAGAAGACACGCGTTGGACATCCTCGGCAAGGGAGGTGGGATACTGGGCAATGCGCTTGGCGACGACTTGCTGCATCAGGGCAGCCATCTGCGGCGTAAGGTCCGGCTTGGGGAATTTGCCCTTCTTCTGCATGCGCTGGAAGTCTGCGTGCGGGAGATAGAGCGTGGCGAGCAGGAGGCCCAACTCCGGGCTCACGACAGCCGCGGGGTCTTCTTCGGGGTTGCGACCAATGTCGTAGCCGGTCTCCAACAGGTCTTGGTCTTCCAGGTAGGCAAGCTGCGCGGTTGGAAGTGAGCAAAACGTTCGTACGGATGAGTCGGGAAGCTCACCTTCTCCTCAATCTCCTGATCGGAGGTCACACCCTTGAAGGACTCGACGATGAGGTCGGTGGGGATCTCGACAACGTCATACTGCTCGTAAAAAGGAGTGCAGTAGCCATAACGACGCACCAGGTCGCTTCGTGGCAATGGGCCGTAGTCGTTGAAGATTTCGTCTCCAGCCTTGATGTCGGTGATTGCCTCCATAGTCAAGACGTCTGGGCCATAGTGCAGGCGTGCGTTGTTGCGGTCGGCGTCAGCATTGAGCATGTCGGCAAGGGGCACCATGCCCTTAGGCAGGGCCTCGTCCTCCTCTTCCGAGGCGTAGCCTTCCTCATCAACTTCCTTGGTGGCTTGGTCGGGCTCAATGTCGAAGGCGTAGGCCATGATGGTGCTGCCCATGCGGTGGGCTAGCGCCAGGAGCTGGTCGTCAGTGACCCCTTGGGCGGAGTTTGGGTCAGGGAAGAAGACGTCGGCGTGACGGCGAAGGAGGGGGAGGACGCTGCCGTTGAACAGCTCGTTGGCCGAATCCTTGCCGATCTTCTGCAGCACGGCGCTGGCTTGCAGCTCGGCCAGCTCGTCGTCGGACCAGAACATCAAGGTGTCGAAGTGGGTGGGGAGGACGTCGAAGTACGGCTTCCACGGCGAAGCATCGCCGCGCAAATACTCGTAGATCATGGTGACAATGAGCGAGCCCCACGGGTCCAGTCCCTCAAAGATCTGGGGCAGGGTGGTGGACAGGGAGGAGTTGGCGGCGCTGAGGACTGCGGAGCGGGGGATGGCGAAGAGCACCTCACCCTCCTGGATGTCCTGCACGGCGACTGGAGAGGGAGCAGTTAGCGTCTGGTCTGGACGTGCGGCGAGGGCGGGAAAGCGGAGGGCTCGAGAGAGGGGTAACGGATCCCTACATACCCAGACCTCTGCCAGCGCGACGGTGCCTCAGGTCGTCCAGTTTGACCTTGTCGGAAACGGATGCGGAGGCGGAAGGAAGCCAGCGCATGAAGGCTGCAGACCTTTCCTGGAAATCATCCTGGAGCGCCATTTCTCCCGGAGCGAAGCGCAGACTAGAAGGTGCCGTGAGTGAGGCGAGAAGAGAGTGGTGGAGTAGGCGGGAGACAATATTCCTGCAGCAGCACGCACGCACACAGACTGTCTATTAAGCCGGCTAGCGCCCCACTAGGGCCGGACGCACCATTATTCCCGACAGCTCATGCTCGGGCCAATCTTATCGATATCAATTCTAACCACCCTCCTCGCATTTTGCCCCGCCAGCACCATGATCGCACTGGGCCTCGAAGGCAGTGCTAACAAGCTCGGTGTGGGCATCATCTCGCATCCCGCCCCGGGCAAGGAGCCCATTGTGCTGGCGAACCTGCGCCACACCTACAACTCGCCGCCGGGCGAAGGCTTCCTGCCCAAAGATGTCGCCAAACACCACCGCGCCTGGGTGGTGCGCCTGGTCAAGCAGGCCATGCGCCAGGCCGGCGTGACGGTCGACGACCTGGACTGCATCTGCTACACCAAGGGCCCCGGCATGGGCGCCCCGCTGCAGAGCGTTGCCGTCGCCGCGCGCACGCTGTCGCTCATGTGGGGGAAGGAGTTGATTGGCGTCAACCACTGTGTAGGACGTATGCTGCGTCCAACCCCCTGCTCGTGACAACGGACGGTTGCTGACGTCCTGGCTCGTTACTAGATATCGAGATGGGCCGCGCCATCACCGGCGCCGAGAACCCTGTCGTTCTATATGTCTCGGGCGGCAACACGCAGGTCATCGCCTACGCCGCCCAGCGCTACCGCATCTTCGGTGAGACGCTGGACATTGCAATCGGCAACTGTCTCGACCGCTTCGCCCGCACCCTGCGCATCCCCAACGACCCAGCCCCCGGCTACAACATCGAGCAGCTCGCCAAAAAGGGCAAGCATCTCGTCGAGCTGCCCTACGCCGTCAAGGGGATGGATGTCAGTTTCTCTGGTGTGAAGGCATCCGTTGATGAGCTGGCCGCCAAGATCGACGACAGTCTGCCCGAAGACCAGAGGCTACGCAGCGAAGAAGATGGCGAGCTGATCACGGCGGCGGATCTGTGTTTCTCCCTGCAGGAGACTATTTTTGCCATGCTGGTCGAGATCACAGAGAGGGCAATGGCCCATGTGGGCTCTGGCCAGGTTTTAATTGTCGGAGGCGTAGGTTGCAATGAGAGGTTGCAGGAGATGATGGGACTCATGGCGAGAGATCGTGGCGGCAGCGTATATGCCACAGACGAGCGCTTCTGCATCGACAACGGCATAATGATTGCTCAGGCTGGCTTGCTGGCGTATGAGTCAGGCGTGAAGATGCCCTTCAAGGACACCACGTGCACCCAAAGATTCAGAACAGATGAAGTCTTCGTCAAGTGGCGTGATTGAAGCCTGATTTTCAGCAGGACAAGGTAAAGAAAAGGACAAAAGAAAGCACACATTCATCCACCGGCGTTTGGGCGAGGGAAAAGAGTGATATCCTGAGATGGAAATTTTATGACGTGACGATGCAAGAGATGGGTTGGATTCTGTCAAAGACAAATGAGATGCATAATTGTGAGCTTTTTTTTTTTTTTTTTCAGTTCTCTCTTCCTCTTACTGGCTGTAGACCCGTGGGCTAAGGTGACTCGATCCGGTGGAGGGTGCGGGAGTTGTAGGAAGTCAGAGCAGTAGCCGGCTTGGATAGATGGGAATTAAAAATTGAAACGATATGATCTATGTTCTCCTATGTGTAAATACCAAATGTGCAGGCGTCTGTATGTCACACGGCTGCAGAGATAGTTTTTTATTGCTCTAGTTTATGTTTGAAAAGATGGAGTACCGTGTTCACACCATTGAGTTACTTCTTTCCCAGTCTCTAGTGTTGAAAATTCTGTAAAGCGAGTAAATATCAAGGAAGTGTAGATGAGATCAAAACATCATTAACGTGTGGTTATTTGCATTGTTAGATTTAGTTATAGGGTTGTGTGTATTCGAGAACAAGGTGGCCGATGGGTTTATGTTAAGGTTTAATTGTGTATGTTTGTTAAACTGAAAGGTGACCAGGCAGCACCGTATGCGTGAGCCTGTCAATTACTGTTGGCGCTGAGAATGATTGATAGGAGCGTGGTTGGACCAGATTGTGTAATTATTATTTTTTTTATTTTATTTTGAGTGTGAGAATGGTTTGGTTTCTAACGGAGAATTCTAGTCTGTATACTAAAAGGTTGTAGTGGGGTGAGAAAGTGAGCACTTTTGAGGCTGTAACCACAACCAACCGTCCAAGAGTGTGGTATCTGTAAGAACCTCGACCTGAGGCAAGAGAATCCGCTATGCTCCCAACGCCGTCTCGTATGCAAGTAGCAAAAGCCAAAATACTTAAATCGCCGCCCAAACATTATCAACAACTACTTTTGCTTCTCCAAGCTCTGCAAGCTGACCAATTCAAAGTACCTGCCCTTGCGTGCCAGCAACTCGTTGTGTGTACCCGACTCAACAACCTTGCCTCCGTCGAAGACGTAGATGACATCGGCTTTCTGGATGGTGCTAAGACGATGGGCGACAGCGAGGGTGGTGCGGCCCTTGGCGGCGGCATCAAGTGCCGCCTGGACGACCTTCTCTGATTCGGAGTCAAGCGCAGAGGTGGCTTCGTCGAGCAGCAAGATTTTCGGGTCGCGGAGGAGGGCGCGGGCGATGGCAATACGTTGCTTCTGACCACCAGAGAGGAGCGTTCCTTTGCTGCCGCAAACGGTGTTGAAAGCCTCACTACGCGATGATTGTTAGCTTTCTTCAATCACATCAGCATTTAAAGCAAGTGAATACTTACGGAAGGGACATGATGAAGTCGTAGATATTGGCGTCCTTGCAGGCCTTGATGATGGCTTCTTCTGGCACATTCTCACGATCGGCTCCCAGCAAGATGTTGTCCCTAATTGTGCCTTGGTACAGCGTAGGTTCCTGGCTGACCAGCGCGATGTAGCTGCGGTAATCGTTGAGGTTGAGAGAAGAAATTTCCTTTCCGTCGACGTAGATGCCGCCAGTCAAAGGGTCGTAGAAACGTTCCAGAAGGGCGATCGTGGTACTTTTACCACAGCCACTGGCGCCAACGAGGGCGACGTATTGACCGGGTTTGACAGTGAGATCAAGACCGCGGAGAACCGGTTGCTCGGGACGCGTCGGGTAGCGGAAGTGCACATTACGGAATTCAATGTTGCCCTCCATCGTATCAAGCTTCTCGCCCTCCTGGGACCAGGTGTCGATCTCGGGCTTGCGATCAAATAGCGTCTTCAACTGGACAGCGGCATGCTTGGCCTTGCCCATGTCCGGAGCGAAGCTGAAGATGGTACCAGCCGACTGGGCACCGAAGGTGATGGCAGAGAAACACACGAAGAATTGGAACAGCGTGTATTCCCCCTTGCTGATGAGCTTTCCACCGTACCAGAAACCGAGGGCAGTGCACAGAAACATGCCAGATTGAGAGAGCGCATACAGCGATGAAGACCGCAGAATTGAACGCAAGTTCTTCGCGCCTTGTGCCGCCAGCTGCTGACGATAATTGACATAGACGTCCTCCTCCCGAGTCAGAGAAGCAACGGTGCGGATGGCCGAGGTCGCCTCGCAAGCGTACGAAGCTGAAGCCTCGTACGCCTTCTTCGACCGCTGCTCGAAGCGGGCCAAAATCCAGAATCGGAGGAAGCCACAGACGAGCAGCACAGGGATGGTCGAAGTACAGACCAAACCAAGTTTCCATCCAATGGAGATGCCGACCGCAAGAGCTCCGATAAGTGTTGTCAGAACCGTGAAAATTGTTCCAAGGGTAGCTCCGCTCAATCCGGCAAGGGCGGTGGTCTCCGTGGAGAGGAAGGATGTCAGAGCACCTGCACTGTTTTCGTCCTTGTCGAAGAAGGCAATATCCTGTCGGAGCATGGTCCGGAAAGCAGTATCACGGACGCGGTGGATGAGCTTCTCAGAACAGACGGCAAAACACAACCCCTGGGCCGTGAAAGAAAGCAGCTGAGTGAGGGCCAGCATAAGATACATCAAGCTCCAGAAGTTTGCCTCGGAGCGAAGCTCGCCGTACTCCGAAGGAGGCTTCGATAGGGCGGAAATCGACTTTGCGAAAAAGACAGCTTGAGTCGGATTACCACCACCGGCGATGACGGACCAGAACAGCCCCTGAAGCATCAGGAGCCATTCCTGCTTGTTAAAGCTTGCGATGAGTTTGATGAGGGTGGCGAGCGAGTAATTCCGCGTTTTCTCGGGTTGCTTCTTGGAAAGGGCGACGCTGGACTCGGACTTTCCAGTCTGCGAGCGCTTCAGTCTTGCTGCCACATCATCATCAGGATCAGAAGAGAAAGCGCCCTTGCCGGAGTGAGATGACGCGATGCGCTTGAGGTGCTCATCATCGGTTTCGGTGGGCTCGGTCTCTTCATCTTCAACCTTCTCGCTCGCTGCGGCAATTCTCTGAGCTTCCACGAGATTGTAATAGGCAGCTTTCTTCTCCAAGAGTTCATTGTGGTTGCCCTGTTCGACGATGCGGCCTTTGGTCATGACAACGATCTTATCGGCAGTCTTGATCGTGGAGAGACGATGTGCGATAACGATCGTAGTCCGACCCTGTGCAGCCTTGTCCAGTGCGGCTTGTACAACACCCTCGCTTTTCGTATCCAAAGCTGATGTAGCTTCGTCCAGAAGGAGAATCTTCGGGTCACTGACAATGGCACGAGCAATGGCAATACGCTGCTTCTGGCCACCGGAAAGCAAGAAGCCACGTTCACCGACGTTGGTCTCGTAACCTTCAGGAAGGGCAGACACAAAGTCGTGAGCGTTGGACATTCTGGCAGCATTTTCGACCATTTCGCGGATTTTGCCTTCGTCCATCTGCTCGTACTGCGTGCCGATGAGACCGTGCTTGATGTTGTTGAAGATGGTCGTGGCAAAGAGGACGGGCTCCTGTTGAACAAGGGCAATCTGTTGGCGCAACCAGTGCAAATTGAGGTCTTGTACGTTGACACCGTCCAGCAAGACTTCGCCGCCAACCGGGTCGTAGAAGCGTTCGACAAGCCCAACAATGGTACTCTTTCCAGACCCGGAGGCACCGACAAGGGCGGTGGTTTTGCCGGCCTCGACGACAAGATCAACGCCGTCCATGACAGTAACCTCGGGGCGCGAGGGGTAGATGTGCTTGACGTTCCTGAGCTCGACGCGTCCTTCAAGTTGGTCAAGCTTCCTGCCTTCCTTGGAGGTGGGATCAAGAGGTGAGACTCTGTCGATGGTGCTGTACATCTTCGAAGCGGCAGCAGTGGCAGTGGTGAAAGACTGCAGCCAGGGACCGATGTGGCCAAGGGAGAAGGCGCCAATCATGACGGCAAGGAGAATAGTCAAGACGTCGGAAAGTGTCATGTCGCCTGCAACAAGGTATCTGGAGCCCATCCAGAATGCCAAGCCGTAGTTGAGGTAGACAATGGTCATCATGGCGCCAAGCATGGCAGCGAGCACCGTCTTTTGCTTCTTGCCCCAGAACTCAGCAACAACGAGGTGCTCGTTGTACTGGCGGGCAAGCTTATCCTGGGTTCCAAAAGCCACAGCATTCCTGATAGAACTGAAAACCTCCTCGACAACAGTTCCTCCCAGAGCGTAAGAAGCAAGTGATTGCTTGTTGTACTTCATGATAAAGGTGGAGCCACCTCCCATGGTGAAGACAATGGCGAAGATGGTGGAGCACAGGATCAAGGTAAGCTTCCAATACTTGACGAAGCCGATGATAAAGGCAGTGATGAAGGTTGCAACCGACTGCTGGACGAGACCGACCTTCTCGGAAATACCATCTTGGACCAGGTTGGCGTCAGCGGTGATTCTGGTCGTGATCTCTCCGGCACCCAGCTTGTCGAAGTAGCCGACATTCTGGCGGAGGATGGCAGCGAGGTAGTTCTCCCGAATCCTGGAGGAGATGCGCTCGCCGACATAGATCCAGCCGACGGTGGCAATGTAGCAGGTAAAGAACTCGCCAATGAAGAGGTAGACAAAGTAGAGAACAAACTTGGTCAATTCATCGTTGAAATCGCTCGGAGATATGGTTTTCTGGAACAAGCCTTGGAAGGAGCCGGAGAGAGAGCCAAAGACGACGGTCATGAGCGGGAGCACAGCACCGGCGGCAATGGCGCAGATGGACGAGACGGCGATGATGATCCACTCGAGCTTAGTGGCATAGCGATAGAGAGCCAGGTAGGAGATGTTGACGGCGGGAGTGTCGAGCTGCCGCTTCAAGATAGCCCTCTCATTTTCCGGAAGGTGAGCGAAAGGGTCTGTCTCCTCCTCTTCGGTTTCCTTGACGTCAATGTTCTGGGTGTTGACCGGATTCAGTGCAGGCGTTTCGGCCGGGGCGGCAGCAGCGTTGAACAATGCCTTCTCATTGTTGACCGTCACGTCGGTGGCCGAGGAAGGCGCCTGGCTTATGTGTTTTTCGGACTCGGTCGAGAGCTGAGGCTGGTCCCCGTCGTTGACCATGGTGAACAAGGGGCGGGCAGGAGGCCCGTGCTTGGTGTTGCGGCTCTCTCGCAATTGTCGAAGTGTGTAGGGCAGTGCGGGCAGACGAAGGCTGGGTGGCAGCGAGAGGAGGGGTGGTGGGCACGAATGCAAGTGAGAGGTGGAGGGGCAAAAGTTCACGGCTGGGCGCTCTATCCTATTAATTATATCTGGGAGCCTGGAGCGTTGTACAGCTTTATGTTCGGCAGCCACTGCTCCCGAGAGGCTTCTGGGCTTCTTCCGTGACGCGCGGGGCCTGTGGGAACCGAACGAGTACGACGGCGGGTCCGTCTCGCTTTCGGGAGACCGCTGGTTGGTCTGATCACCGGCCTGCCTGCGGCACCAGGCCAGCCGCCTCGCAAGCCCTTCCTGTTTCGGCGACCGCGCAATGGCTCTTATTTCGCGTCTCCCCGCCATCATGAGCCATCGTGAGCCCTCCAGAATCCTTCGAGAACCAGGCACCCGCAGCCGCCCCGCTGCGTCAGCTTGCACAACTGTCAGCACGCGCTTCGAGTCACCGCGGCGGCGACACGGCGGTATGCGTCACCGCCCGGCTAAACCTGGGCCAAGGAGCTGTGGCGGCGTCAAACGCCCGCGTCGGCGCCCGAGTCCCCGTCACTCCGTGGCATTAGGTAGGCTCTCTCTGCATCTGGCATCGTTGGAACGGCAGTCATTTCCGCATTCATATCGTCCGCACGGGCGTGGAATGGTCGCTATCTACGCATCAGCCTGTGCAGCCTGCTGGCGTAGTGTTTTTGCCCGTGCTTCCAGCCGTGGACCGAGGCATCTAGCCTGCCAAAAGCAATCGTGTTTATCTGCGGGCGTTAGCTAGACATGGCGTGTGTGATGTTTACGTCGCGCCCAACGTTATCTGGCTTTGACTTTTTTTGGCCGCAGATCTCTCTCCACGCAGCGGACTTGCCTGCGAGCGAAGCTTGGCCCCGCCGCAGCCTTGGCAACGTTTGCAAACACGCCAAGCCGACACAACACTAAACAGCTTCGCCTCTGCGCCGACCCCAGCAGTCCCGACAACCTCACCTACCCAGCCTGCCACCATGACCGACGTTGCTGAGCAGACCGCTGCCCCCGCTGCCGCTGCAGATGCCGCCTCCACAGAGCTGGTGACCACGTCGGCCGACGGCGCCGAAAAAGTCGTCATCACCACCAACGCCGAGGGCAAGAGGGTGAAGAAGATCATCCGCAAGAAGCGCAGGCCCGCCCGCCCCCAGGTCGACCCCAGCACCTTCAAGTCCGAGCCCCCGCCCCAGACCGGCACCATCTTCAACATCTGGTACAACAAGTGGAGTGGCGGCGATCGCGAGGACAAGTACCTCTCCAAGCATGCTGCGCCGTCGCGCTGCAACGTCGCCCGCGACAGCGGTTACACGCGCGCTGACAGCGTGCCGGGGAGCTATTTTTGCCTCTTCTTTGCCCGCGGCCTGTGTCCCAAGGGCGCTGACTGCGATTACCTGCACCGCCTCCCCACTATCCACGACATGTTCAACCCCAACGTGGACTGCTTTGGCCGAGACAAGCATGCGGATTACCGTGATGACATGGGTGGCGTCGGAAGCTTCATGAGGCAGAATAGGACTCTTTACGTTGGCCGCATCCATGTCACCGACGACATAGAGGAAATTGTCGCCCGCCATTTCCAGGAATGGGGCCAGATTGACAGGAGTAAGTTGCACTTACGCCAGCTGAACCACGAGCCAGTCATGCTAATGGCCATTACAGTACGCGTTCTCAACACCCGCGGCGTCGCCTTCGTAACATACACCAACGAAGCAAACTCACAGTTCGCGAAGGAGGCTATGGCCCACCAAGCTCTGGATCACAGTGAAATTCTCAACGTACGCTGGGCCACTGTTGACCCGAATCCGCAGGCTCAGAAGCGGGAGGCCCGTCGCATTGAAGAACAAGCTGCTGAAGCCATCCGTCGCGCCCTGCCCGCCGATTACGTCGCTGAGATCGAAGGCCGTGACCCGGATTCAAAGAAGCGCAGGAAGATTGAGGGAAGCTTTGGTTTGCAGGGATATGAAGCTCCGGACGATGTGTGGTACGCCAAGGAAAAGGCCGCCCAGTTAGAAGCGGCGCAAAATGGAGGTCTCTTGGATGCACCAGATGAACAAAAACTGCTCGAAGCAGCAGCTGATCAGGAGGAGGAAGTCAATCAGCGGCAACAACAGCAAATCCCAGCTGAAGACGGTGGTATCTTCTCTGGGTCCACGCTAGCCATGCTGAAGACCTCGGGTGTCACTTTCACATCCGGAAAGAAGGATGAAGATCGTCCCAAAGGCCCGCTTGTCGGTTATGGAAGCGACGATGACAGCGATTGAGCCTCCGAGTCTAGCGGTGTATCGACACCAGAGTGGCAACAACCAAAGATCAAGCCCACCTACCTTGAGCAGTCAGAGACATGGACCCTTTTGCGGCTGGAGCAGTGGTATGGCAATGCGAATGCTGCCGATCGCTCACACTAACATGCGCATCTGCCTCTAGTCCCCGTCGGCCGACGATGCTTTGGGAGTCGTATTTCGCATTCACCATCGTGGAGACGTCAAGGACCTGGAAGCGAGGCACATGGTCATGTTCTCGGCAGCAGGTCGAATGGACTCCGGGTAGAAGCTCGTAGAAGCAGGGATAATCCTCCGTAGTCAGCGACATCATAGCACAGTGTTCGTGACGCTTAGCGTGATGGAGATAGTCTTGGTATCTGGACCCTACAGTGGAGACTGCAATTATTAACAATATAATCTACCGTGCTCACGGAATATTGTAACCGTCCGTTGGTATCTACAAATGTAACCGACTTCAGTGAGATAGGAAATGGCATGACAAGGGGTCCGGAGAGACTAGAACCATTTACCGTGGCTCATTAGCTGATGAAACGCCAACTTTGTGGACTGGAGCACAGATGCCGTTTTCCCCACATTCGCAAGCGTTTCCTAATTCAGACAGGGCTGGTTGTTATCCGAGACTCTGACATTCCAATCATGTCAATTTTCGGGTCAGATTCACTCCGGTACCCGACGGTCCTACTGTCCTACGGTAAGATCCGCGATCATGATTAAACAGTATTGTGACACAGCGATGGGTGCTTTTCTTTGTCCCTCCCCCTTTTTTCCTTTTTAGCGTGCCACTCGATTTCATTTCTATGGAAAATTCTTGAGCCATGCAGCAGCCTTTGCTTGTTGGTCCTTTCTAAAAGTGCTTGTTTGTGCATAGCCTAACTTCCCAGTAGCAGGACAGATTACAAGATACCAGACGAGGTTCTCTCAAATAATTTTAGGCGATTTAAACGATCAAGTTTAAATAACCGGCACCCAAAAAAAAAAAAAGAATTTTGATGCCAGTTAGGCAATAGTAGCGCGGCCAGATGTTTATTTTTTGCTTTTACTTTCACAAGTATGGCGTGCAAATTGTAAGCAATGACCCTGGTCAAAGTTAGTTTACAAGTCAAGAGTGAACAACATGGCTTGGTGTTTATTCAATCTGCAGCCAAAGTGACTACCAATATTATTGGCATGAACAAAGAAGCAAGTAGTGAGCAGGTGTCAAAGCGACTTCACGAACCCTGTGTTTGAGGATGCAGGGTACTGAGCAGTTCCTGTTCATATGAAAAAGCTTTGAAGATCATAGCGCTCGCAAATCAGTGGGCGATGCACGGTAAGGAAAGATAATGCTGGAGATGGCGCCGGCGATGGCAAGTGATCAGCGGCAGGGATTAACGGGCCGGTCGGTCGGGGCGCCAAGACCAGCGTGGCCGGCGAGCGTCGCGCAGCTCGACTGTTGCATTCATGCTTGTCTGTCTCGCGTCAACGCCATACACTTTCGCATCTTCTTCCCTCCACCCCAAACATCGCCGCAACCGCCCTCCACCCCGGACCGTCGGCGCGACCTTGATGGGCGTATAACGCGCCCACCTCCCCCCGCGCCTCGACCCTCTCGAAGACCCGGCGCCTACCTCACCTCCGCGCGAACGTAACCCACCATGGCTGCTCCAAACGGCCTTGCAAACGGCGTCAACGGCCATGGCTCTGCCAATGGCATCATCGAGTCGAAGCGCTTCTCGGACATCCCTGGTGTCATTGACGTGACGGTCGCCGAAGGAGATGTTGTCGAACAGGTCGAAATCGACCTTGTCGAGCTGGCCGATGATCCTACCGAGCTCTGCATTCTTTTGGAGAATGAGAGTGTGGTGAAGTCTACATGGATGACCATCGCTTTGGCCTATGCGAAGCAGCGTAAGATCACTTTGGCCATCGACATTCTGCACAAGGCCCGCGATGCCTTTAGTAGAGCCGGTGCCGAGGAGAAGCTTAGCATCCTGAGTGCTCTGTTCTGGCTGAATCTTTGCATGTGCCGCGAGGCTCCCCGTCTCAGGCCAGGTGAGTATCCCCACGCCTGCTCACTCCCGTTTATATGCAAAAACTGACTTTTCATAGAGGGCGCTGGGCCGGAACTCAAGACCAAGGAGCAGTGGATCCAGGCTGCTACTTCAAACCTCAACGACGCATCACGTATCAGTCCTTCTTATGCCCCCCTTTTCCTGGCCCGTGGAGTTCTATACCTCCTTCGCGCCTCTGCTATCACGCAAACAAAATCCGGCGCTCCTGACAGCGCAGAACGCACCGATGCGCTGCGGCAAGCCGCAAAATGCTTCGACGACTCCCTTCGCGCATATGGAGGCAAGAATCTTATGGCCACTCTTGGAAAGGCGCGAGTTCAATACTCGCTTGGCAAGTATTCGGATGCTCTGGCATCCTACCAGCAGGTACTCGGACAAGCTCCTGACATGGTCGACCCTGATCCTCGCATTGGTATTGGATGCTGTCTTTGGCAATTAGGATACAAGGATGACGCCAGGAACGCATGGGAAAGGGCACTGGAACTGGTAAGCTCTTCTGTGCGAAAGCAGCGGAGCATCGCTAACGAGACTTTGCAGTGTCCCGACTCCAAGACTGCCAACATTCTCCTTGGCCTTTACCACCTTAATGTCTCCTCCCAATACCCAACTTCTTCGCCCGATTTCGCTCCCGTCTACAAGAAAGCGATGACCCAATACACGCAGAAGGCTTTCAAGCTGGACGACAAGTACCCGCTGACTTGCGCTACCTTCGGAGGATACTTTCTGATGAGGAAGGCGATGGCCCAAGTGGAGCGGCTGTCGAGGAGGTCTATCGACTTCACCGATGTTAATGCCGTTGCCAGCGATGGCTGGTATCTCCTTGGTAGGAAGGAGCATTACGAGAACGAAATTTCCAAGGCGCTCGAGTACTACCAGAGGGCCGACACTGCACGCGGCGGTGAAGACCGGGGCTACCTCCCGGCTAAGTTTGGTATGGCCCAAATTCGAATCATGTTGCAGGACTTCGAGGGCGCCAAGCTGCGATTGGAGAAGATCATTCAGCAGAGCAAGAGCACTGAGGCCATGATTCTCCTGGGGTCTCTTTACGCTGAAGATGTCTTCGCGGCCCAAGCTGCGAACTCAAAAGAAGACAAGTCAAATGAGCTAAAGAAGGCCATCTCTCTCCTTGAGAGTGTTCGCTCGGCGTGGAAAGATCCCAAGCGCAAGGTCTCTCCGGATACGGCTGTTCTCCTCAATCTTGCACGTCTGTATGAGACCGACCATCCTGAGAAGAGTCTCCAATGTTTGCACCAGGTCGAGCAGATGGAATTGGACGAGATTCCGGAGGAGGATCGGCCAGATGAACCTCAGCCGCCGGAGCCCAAGCAGGAAAACTACGAGGCCGCAAAAGCGGTCTACGAAGAGGCTAAACGGGCGCACCTTAATAGCCTTCGCGAAAATCTGCCGCCGCAGCTGCTCAACAACATGGGTTGCTTCTACTACCAACAGGAAAAGTACGTCCAGGCTCGCGAGTTGTTCCAGTCCGCTTTGAATGCGTGTGTCAAAGTAGGCGACAAAGACCAGTCCGTCGATACCGATGCTCTGGTGACGACGATCTCCTACAGCTTGGCTCGCACGTACGAGGCTGAGGGAATGTGGGACGAGGCCAAGAAGGTTTACGAAGGCCTTCTTCAACGGCACAGCGACTATGTGGATGCCAACATCCGTCTTACGTATATCAAGCTTCGACAAAGCCCTCAGGACGAGGGCCCGAAGGCCATGTCAGAGTTGTACAAAGCCGAGACCGCGAACCTGGAAGTACGCGCTTTGTATGGTTGGTATTTGCGCAAGGCTAAGAAGCGGACCAATAACATCAACGAGGACCAAGAACAACGTCATTACAAGCATACTTTGCAGCAGTATGACAAGCACGATCGGTATTCGCTCACTGGCATGGGCAACATCTACCTGGCGATTGCCCGCGAAATGCGGAGAGACACCGAACAGGACAAAGAGAAGCGGCGCAAGATGTACCAAAGAGCCGTTGAATTCTTCGACAAGGCCCTTCAGCTGGATCCGAAGAACGCTTATGCTGCGCAAGGTATCGGCATTGCGCTCATCGAATGCAACAAGGACTTCGCCGGCGCCGTGCAGCTCTTCACCAAGGTCAAAGAGACCATGAAGGACGCAAGCGTGTATATCAACCTCGGACACGTTTACTGTGAACTCAAGCAATACTCTCGCGCCATCGAGAACTACGAAACGGCACTTGCAAAGGACCGCGCACGCGATGCTACTATCTTGGCTTGCCTAGGTCGCGTCTGGCTACTAAAGGGCAAGCAGGAAAAGAACATCCAGGCCATGAAGACCTCCTTAGACTACTCGCAAAGGGTAAGTGATATGATTCGACAAGGATAACAAAGACTAACGGAATTTAGGCTCTTGAGGTCGCCCCAGAACAGGATCACTTCAAATTCAACGTTGCCTTCGTCCAGATCCAGATCGCTCAGCTCATCCACACCCTTCCCGAGAACGCCCGTTCCCTCGAGGAGGTGGAGGCTGCAGCAAAGGGCTTGGACAATGCCATCGAAGCATTCAGTGCTATTGCAAAATCGCCGAACCCACCATTCCCGCGCCAAGACATCGAAGCGCGTGCTAACATGGGTCGCAACACACAGCGCAAGCAGCTCGAGCGTGCTATTCAGAACCAGCGCGAGTATGAGGAAAAGAATGCCGCCAAGCTTCGAGAAGCTCGTGAGAAACGTGAAGCCGAGATAAAGAAGCGAGAGGAAGAGAAGCGGCAGAAGGAAGAAGCCGAAGTTGAGCGTCTCCGTCAAATTCAAGAAGAACGCCAGAAGATGCAAGAACGCGACCGCGAGCTTGCTTCTAAGCGTGCTGAGGAAGAGAAGCGTGTGCAAGAGGCTGAAATGACGACAGACACGGAGACAGGTGAGCGTAAGAAGCGCCAGAAGAAGAGCCGTGGCGGAGGTGGCAAGCGTAAGAAGAAGGGCGCCGACTCGGACAGCGAGGGAGAGGCTGGCTCGGACAGTGAAGCAGGTGGTAAAGGTCGTCGCTCCAGGCGCCGGACCACCACATCAGCCACGCCTGGTGGATCCGATGATGACAAGCCACGCAAGAAGAAGAAGAGAAAGCTCGAGCGCAAGACCAAAGTGCAGAACAGCAAGTACAAGTCGAGCGAATTTGTGCAGAGCGACGATGAGTCGGACCTGGATGACACGGCGCAGGCGGCGAACGAGTCTTTGGCTGCCAAGGTCAACGATGCCGAGGGTTCGCCGAGGCCAGATGCGGAGAGCGGAGATGAGGACGTTCCTGTGGCAAGTAGGCATCGGAAACGTGTCGTAGATGACGACGATGAGGATGAGGATGGTGGGGCAGCGCCGGCAAATGGTGATGCAGACACGCCAATGGGTGGGCTAGATGACGAAGACGAGTAGGCTCCATCTTGGATAGCCTTTAACTGGTTGAGCTCTCACTTAGGGCTGATAGCAGATGCAAGGGTGGTTGTGCATGAGCAGCGGCGTTATCTGATACTTGGGTTCAAGGGAGGAATGGTCGAATGCTGGCGCCAGACAAAAAAAATTTTCACATTCGAAGTTTGGTCTCTATGCCAGTTTAACGTCTTTATCCCCGTCTAACAAGCTTATTGAAATGAATACAAAGCAAGGGTGCTGGTGAGGATTAAGCATCGACTGAGTGAAAGGTTGACGGGTGTAACAGGAGCAATTGATAGTGTCTGGGGGAAGTCCGACCAGACGATCGATAATGTGGGAACTGGTGGGGGAAGGCCTAACGTCTTTCAGTAATCCAACGCCTTGTAGTGCGCCCTTGTAATTCTCTGGATCATGCCATTGGAACCTCGACCTGTGCCAGCCTCAACGTCCAAAGAAAGCAGGTAAGTAAACCTACCTATTCTGGACGTTATAGCCGCTAACGTGCCTGGCATTCATGTTGCAAAGGGAGACTTGTTGAATGACGCTCGGTCAATAACTGTAGCCTTCAAAGTCATCACTTGGGCATTATCGACCGTATTTCCCCTCTTAAATATTCACGAAACCCCACCTGGGCCGTTATTCTTGGGGTAGCTTTCTACTGGGAGTAGGTTGTCGGCTAGGCCTAGCGACACTCCACGGGTATTTCGGGACAATGCAGTGATTCAATATTCCCCATGGGGTACTGACAAAAAGCAGTTGAGGCCAGCGTTTAAAAGCCAGTGGGACCCGTCTACCGTACTGATCCATCCTCTTTGCCTAGGTGGTGGACTAGCAGCTTACGTCCTATTCACTATCTTACGCTATCAGCTAAGCGTCTACACTTGTTGATGATGTTGGCTACGAATCTTCCCACAAGCTCGATCCACTTGGGATTGAAGTGTTGAATATAGATGCATGACATCTGTATAAACACGCGGTATGTTAGTCCTGTCATCTATACGCCCAACTTGAGCACGCTGTCAGAATGCAGCTTTCATCCTAGAGCTTTATCCCACTATCGCTAATCGATATAAGCTTTGGAGTCTGTTACCAGGAGTAGAAATGGCTCGTTCCTCCCTTTACTTCTTGCTATCGGACCCAAAAGTTCCATCGTCCCTCGATTAGCGTATGCTGTTGGGAAGCCCTGTATTCGCACCAGACTAGGCAAGAAAGAGCTCAATATGAGGGAAATATGCGATACAAAAATGGCTTTGTCCCTGCAGACTAGCTTACTTTCCCCCATCTCTTCACGTCCAGCCTCAACAAGTCTGTGTTCAAAGCTTCAGGTTGCGGGTCTTTGACGAGGGTTGCAGTGTGTTTTCAACAAGATGGTTGCAATCGATGCACGCGACTTCCTCAACGCGGTAACCACGGTAAGCTCACTACGAATGAACACAACAATAGGACAGCATTGTTGATCTGCGGACTCTGCCAGATTCACTTAGCCTCGACGTCGACCGTCTACCCCGGCTACCCTTGTACTGATAAGGTCCGGCACGTCTCTGACAATGGCTCTGGCACAGTCAGCATCCTGCATGAGGTGTGCACGACAAGCATCCCGACTGTGACTCACACTAGTTATGCCACGATTGGCGGAAAATGTACCCTAAAGGGGCCAGAGAAGATCCAGACGGTGAAGGTGGGCGATGATGGGCATGGCAACGACATTCAGCAGATCATCGAGAACGATGTGACGCGCACCACAACGAGCTTCGTCGGGCAGATTACGGCTTTCGTGTGCATTACACTTGGGCCGAAGAAGGACGATGATAGCGTGAAGCCGGAAGAAGTGCAGGACGATGCACCACCACCGCCGCCGCCAGCATCAACCAGTACGAACAGCGTTGAAGAGACTTCCAAGGCTGGCACTACCACCGTGGACACTGCCACGCCGGGGCCTCCAGACCGCAATAGCACAACAACAGAGCTACCTCCAGCACCGACCGTGACAGACAGCACCGGAGAGACTTCGCAGCCAGCGACCGCTACAAACTCTGGCGGGGGAGAAACCACAAAGACTATTACTCGAACCATCCCAACGCCTGTGACTACGACATACACAGCTGCCAACTCTGATGTTGTTCGTGAGGTAGTGTCATACTACTCGGTCAGTGGAGGTGATGGACAAGTTGGAACAACGACATACTACGAGACCATCAGCCATTACCAGGCCACGAAGACGCAAGTCACAACTACACAGGTTTCTGAATCAGCATCCCGGCCAAAGCGACCCCCAAGGCCGAAGAGTTCAAGCAAGGTTCAGAAGCCCAGCGCTAAGCCTACTCAGAGGCCTACTGGAAAGCCTACCCGCAAGCCCAGTCCCCCGGCTAGACCAACCAAGAGGCCATCGAGATCCTCCTCTGGCAAGCCTTATACCAAGAAGTTCTCGACAGGGCGTCAGCGCACCACTGGGAAGGGCCTCAAAACAAAGACGGTCACTTCTTATAATTCTGCGAAGACGACAACTGTCAGGATCAGGCAGTCTACACTGACGACTAATGTCAAGCCAACCAGGCAAACGACCAACGTCAGACCGACGAGGCAGACGACCAGGGCCAAGCCGACGAGGAAGACGACCAAGGCTAAGCCGACGAGGAAGACGACAAAGGTCAAGCCAACCAAGCAGACGACCAATGTCAAGCCGACCACACTGGCAACGAGCGCCAAGCCAGCACAGCACCCTGGAGGCGGCCGGTGTCAGGACGAGCTTGAGAAGGAGAATAAGCTGTTCCGGCTGCGCACTCACGTCTCGGGCAAAGGCAGCACCGAGTTTGAGAACCTTTACGTCGAGGAGACCGAGCACGGTGAGTTTGAAATAGACGGCTATCAAGATGCTGCTGGTGCTAATACCCAACAGACGGGCCCAACGCGGCGCCTACGCTCTCGTACGATCGTCACAGGGGGGGCAAGTTCTTCTTCGACGTGGATACGACGTCGGTGTTGCTGTCGCATGAGAAGTGCAAGCTCTCGGGAGTGAGAATGCACTGCGATCGCCACCACGACGCGTACTCGCCGGTGTTCATCAACAAGGAAGTCGGCACGCCCCGCATGCGGGTGACATGGGGCTCGATCTGGTGGGATAACGACCGGTTCGACGGGTGGGTGGTGTGTCGAACGAGCGACAAAGGTGGCAAGCGCTACGAGCTCAAGTGGCACGACGCCATCAACAACATGCCCATCGACACGTCCAAGTGCGCAAAGGTCGAGCTGCTTACCGAGAGTCTGCAGGGAGCGTGAAGAAATTTTCGTTGAAGAGGAGCTGTTGCTGTGATTGGGCAGGGTGGGATTTTCACATGTTCCCGCTGGCAGGGACAGATTAGGTAGATGACGAGGTTATCAGTCGAGTCACAGAGTGGGTCAGTGCGGATGCCATGTGCCATGTACCATGTGCCTTCAGCAGCCCCGCCACGGCGCAAAGGCGGTGTTCAGTTGGCGCACGCTGCTCACCAACGCTCTAGACGGCTGGCGGGCGCAAACGGACGACGGCGCTGCGACATGGGTGTTTCTCTTACCGCAACCGGCTAGCGCGCAGCGAGGGCGTGTGCTGGCGGGAGCGGGCGCAGGCTCCAGCTGCCCCGTGCAGCCTCTCCAACAAGAAGCTGGGTGCCCACTCCCCCGAACATCAACGCATCATCCACTCCACCCTTTGCCCGCCGTTCCTATGTAACTCAATCCGCTTTCTTTCCACCCTTCGCAGCGCTCGCTCTGTGTCCGGATCCACGGCTGCCGCCCTACTGCCTCGCCGCACGCCCGAGGAAAAGAGCCAGGCCCCTGATCGTCCCTGCTGGTTCGACTTTTCTGAGACCTGAGTAACCGCTGTCATCCTTGTTGTGTATTACCTTTCGGGTCCCCAGCGGAGCCATACAGCTTCGCCAAGAGTAAAGGAAAGGGCTTGCATTGACTCCCGGCCCGGCGCCCGCGCCATCTTTATCGGTCTAATCCGCCCGCCATCCAACCTGCGCACGCGGCACTCCCGAAAAGAATCTACCGGCGCCGTCCTTCACCGCATCCCTTTGCTGCTCTCCCCCGGATAGAAAGCCGGGACCTTTCGAACAAATCATCCACTCTTTCTCCACCTTTTCCTTGCATCATCAATATCAACAAACAATTTTTCCTTGTTATTTTCTCAACACTTACGCTCTCTCCCTCCCCCGTACCATTTCTTTTCTCCATAGCAAAAAATCATGCGGAACAGACCCCCAACCATCTTCACTCTTCCCGCCTCTTCACCTCCTCCCCTCCCACCCACCTCCCCAACCACAAACACCTTTCTCGCCGAGCGCTTCGGTCCGGCCGCCGGCCCGCGCAAGCGCTGGCTGATCTACTTTGTCACCGGAAACCCAGGCCTGGTCGGCTACTACGACCTCTTCCTGTCGCACCTGCACTTCCTGCTCACTGCCCACCCGACGCTTGCGCCTAGGCACGCCTTCGAGGTTTTCGGGAGGAGCTTGTCCGGTTTCGAGAGCAGGGGGTGCGAGGCTGGCGGCGTGTGGCCGGCGAACGTGAGGGAGGGGAGGAGGGGGATCAAGGGAGGATGGAGGAAGCAGAAGAAGCCGCCGTTCGGCCTGCAGGAGCAGATTGATGGCGTGGAGTGGGCTCTGTGGGACCATGTGAGGGGGATGAGGGAAGAGGCGGACGACGATGGCGAGAGGTACGGGTCGGGGTCGGCCGTGCTGGTCAACGGGGCGGGAGAGGAGGTTGACGGGAAAGAGGGGGACGCGGAGGAGACGAGGGTGGTGGTGATTGGGCACTCGGTGGGCGCATACATGGCGCTGGAGGTGGTGAAGAGGTGGAGGGAGGCGCTGCAAGAAAAAAAGCGAAACATGGGAGAGAAAGAGAAGGTCGATGACGGCGCCGTCATGCTGAATGCAGATGCCGATGTCAGTGTCGATGTCGAGGAAAAAGAGGGCGGCAGAATTGTTGGAAGCGTGTGCTTGTTCCCGACCGTGACGCATATCGCCAAGAGCAGCAGCGGGCTGAAACTCACCGTGAGTTGTCGTCCCACCACCATATCAGCAGAAAAATATACTAACAAAATTCGTCACAGATGCTGCTCGAATCCATCCCCAACCTCGCCATTCTCGCCCACTTCCTCGCTCACGCCCTCACCTTCTTCTTCCCCACCCTCATCCTCACCGAGCTGCTCGCCCTGATCCTCGCCCAGCCGCCCGACGCCGCCCGCACCACCGCCGAGTTCCTGAAGAGCCCCCACGGCGTCCGCCAGGCCCTGCACATGGCCACCGACGAGCTCCAGACCATCACCCACGATGCCTGGGACGCCGAGGTCTGGGGTGCCGCCGAACCCAGCCCCGTCGGCGTCGCTCGCCCCAAGCTGTTTTTCCTGTTCGGAAAGGAGGACCACTGGGTTGCTGACGAGACGAGGGACGAGTTGATCAAGGCCAGGGGCAGGGCGAGAGCCGAGAAGCGGGACGAGGAGAAGTGGAAGCCTGTCATGGAGGTGGATGAGAGCGGGATTCCGCACGGCTTTTGCATCGGTGAGTTTCGAACGTTTTTTTTTTTTTTTTCCCAGCTAGAGTTTTTGAAGCGGGTTGTCCAGACGAGAGATGGCTTTTGGGAGCTGCGTTTGGATGGATTCTTCGACTGCGTATGCGTTTGTTGAGCAAAAGCTGACGTTATGAGCACAGACCCGAACCACAGCATCACAGTAGCTGAGAAGGTGGCCAGGTATATAGAGGAGATAGTGAGAGAAGAAGCAGCTTGATTTTCGTGGCCCAATCGGTGGGCAATCTATATAGCTAGCTTAAGGCTAGCTTGCCATTTTTTTTTTTTTTTAGCAGATATATACCAGCTCAGTAGAGAGAGTTTCAATTCTACCAGAGGCGTTTCAATTCCAGCAGAGGTTTTATCAATTCCAGCAGGGGGCTTTCGATTCCAGCAGAGGTTTTTCGATTCCAGTAGAGAAAGCTTCTTCAATTCAAACCACCAATTACCAACTTTCCACCATATTCCACTACCGAGTCGATTAGTAAGAAGAAAGGTCAGGTGTGAAATGAGGAGTAACTTACATTTAGAGCTTGGTGACGGACTTGGAAGTGACGGACTTGGAAGTCATCTTCTTGCCACGGACAGTCGGAGTGTAAGTGGATTCGAAGGTGACGTTGTGGCCGCCACTCTCGATCTTGTCGGCCCGGAGGTTGCTCTTGTAGGCGAGGAAGGCGTCTTGAGCCTGCATGTAGCCATTGACCGGGAATGAACCAAAGGGGGTGTTGACAACTGCGAACGTAGTATCAACGGGCATCGTGAGTGGAGGGGGGGAGCAACGCGGTAAGGCTACGAACCAGTCCAGCCTTCGGCGCCAGTCTTCTGGAAGACGTCATAGAACTCCTGACGCTCCATGTTGGCGTAGTCGGCGGCGTACTGGGCCGGGACAGGCGGGGTCTCCTTGGAGTGCTGGCGACGAGGGGGGTGGTGCTTGGGCTTGCGCTGAGCCTGGGTAGGAGTGACTTTGGGGGCCGACAGGAAGAAATCCGTGTCGGGGGTGTTGGTGAAACGAGGAGTGGCCATGTTAGCAGGGTTCGCGGCGGGCTGCTGAGCCGGCTGAGCGGCTTGGACCTGAGGCTGAGGATAGTTGGGAATGGCCGGGAGGGTCGAGGCTTCCGGGATGTGAGGAGTCTCATGGTGGTGGATGGAGAAGCCGGCGTCGGCCTCACGCTGCTTGCCGAAGAGTTCGCGAAGAGAGAGCTGGCGGCCCATGGGGACACTGTCGGGCTCGTCGGAGGACTCGTTGTTCATGGCCTCCATGGTCTTGCGGCTGTTGTCAACCAGAGCGGCGACCTGCTTGATCATCTCGCCATTGATCTCGCGAGCGTGAGCGGTAGACGACGGCGGAGGCTCGGTGAAGATCCAGAGGCCAAAAATCTGCAGACTCCCATCGTCGTGCTGGCTCTGAAGGATAACATAGTCGTCGGTCACTTCGACGTCGTCGGCAGTCTTGAGCTCGACAGAGAACTTCTCCATGGAACGGCGGTTGAAAACCACAACGGAGAAGCGGGACACTCCTTCCTCGGAGGGGGTGAGCTGGTTGATGAAAAGAGTACCATCAACGCCGTACTTCTCCCAGGCCTGAGTGGTGGGTGAAAAAGCATAGACGACACAGAAAGAAGCGATCGAGACGATGGAGACAAGGTCAGGATAGTGGCGGCGGAGCACAGCCAGGTTGAGTTCGTCGTTGGTGCGGTTGATAGGCGGCGGAGCAAGGTTAGCGAGGGAATCCTGGGCAGCGTAGTCGGTCTCGTAGTCGGAGACGGCGGCGGCGGCGGCGGCGCGCGACTTGTTCTTGGCTGGGGCCATGACTGCGGATGATAGATGGGTCGTTGAACGAGGTTGATGAATCGGTATCGAGTCGACGGAGCTTGCAATCAACGCGCGGCGCGGTGTCCTCAGCGATAACGGGATGCCCGGAGCGGATGAAGAAGGGTAGAGGAAAGAGTGGGAGGCGGTGGGCGGAGCGATACTTAAGCGCGGGCGTGTTAAAGTGAATAGCTATTGTTGCTCTTGCTGCTATTGTGTCCAGCCCGCGGGTTCTGGTGGCCGGTGGCCCGAGCTCGGACCTCACCTGTGCGCGGGATGACGCACAGCCCGCCGCGTCTCTCATAGCTGTCCGTAAAGCCTGAGACCCTCACGTCCCAGCGCTGCTGATGCTTGCCATGTGAGGCACAGGATCACCAAACCCGCTCTCCTCCCTGAACCCTCCCCCGCCATGTCGTCCGAAGCGCCCTCTTCCCCCGATTTGGACCAGCCCATGCCGGGCGCCTTTCCCTCCGCCGCCCCGGGCCCCTCGTCGACCCCTCAGAGTCTCTGGCAAGCAATCCACGAACGACGTCATGAGTACGTGCGCCCCAAGGAAATTCGCATCAAGGTCGGCACCTGGAACGTCGCCGCTTTCAAGGGGACCGAGAAGGACCTGGGCGGTTGGTTCGTTGGAGGAAAAGGCGTCGAGGAGGCCTTGTCCGGTCTGGGTGTCTCTGACCCCAATAATCCTCAGGCTACCGGCACCGCACAAGCTGATGATAACCCGCGCGAGGGCCCCACCGCCCAAGAGACCCGGCATACGAACGAGGAGTCGACCTTGCCCAAGAACGATCATGCCAGCGTGCCAGGCGACGACGATATTTCTCTATACGTCTTGGGGCTGCAGGAGGTCGTCGACATTTCTTCAGCCGCCGAAGCCTTGAGACCATACACCGATCCTGCGACCGCTGCCAAGTTCAAAGCCGCCATGCAGTACCACCTGCCCCAGGGCTACCAGCTCGTCGCCGAGCAGCAGCTCATCGGCTTGCTCATTCTCGTCTACGCCTCACCCACCATTGCCCGTGAGGTACGATGCGTGAGCACAACAAGCGTTGGGACCGGTTTGATGGGCTACATGGGAAACAAGGGCGCCGTCACGGCTAGGATAGTTTTAGGCGAGACCACGCGCTTGGTATTCATCAACTCGCATTTGGCTGCTGGCGCTGACAAGGCGTCGTTGGAAAGACGAAACTGGGATGCCGCCCAGATCGTGAGCCGCACCAAATTCGACCCCATCACCGACCCTCTTGGCCTGACTCAGCCCAGCGTCGAAGGCATTGGCGACGAGGATTTCGCCTTCTGGGTCGGCGACCTGAATTACCGCTTGGGCGGCATGCCTGGTGACGATGTGCGCCGGATTTTGATGCTACATACACGAAATGAGTATGACCTTTCTCAGAGACATGCAGAGAAGATCGAGAAGGACATTGCTTCTTCTGGTCACACATCTTCCGATGCCGCCACCGAAGCTTCCGACCAGTCGAGCAACGAAGAGCAGCCCGATGAAGAGACTGAAGTCATCATTCCAGCTAAATTCGACCCTGCCTCGCTCCAGGCAACCATCGAGTCTCTTCTTCCGCACGACGAGTTGCGCCAGCAGCAGCGCCTCGGCAAGGCTTTCCACGACGGCTGGCGCGAAGGTGACATTGAATTTTTGCCTACCTACAAGTATGATGTGGGCACCGTGGCCATCTTTGACTCAAGCGAGAAGCGCCGCTGCCCGAGTTGGTGCGACCGCATCCTGTGGCGCACACGTCGCGATCGGCTGGCATACTATGAAAAAATAAAGGAAGCCGAGGAGGCCAGAAAAAAGGACGAGGAAATGAAAAGGCAGGGCTTGGACAAGGATGCCGATGATATTCTATTCGAGTACGATCCCGAGACGGACGGTGACTTGGACTACAACGAGGCTACAGACGCGCGGGATGACCCCATTCCGGTGCTCACAAAGGATGGCTTCGAGGACGAGATCGAATTGGAGTATTACACAGCACATCAACGAGTCTTGTCGTCCGACCACAAGCCTCTAGACGCTGTCTTCAGACTCAAATACGACAGTGTTGTGCCCGAGTTGAAGGCAAAGGTGCACGCCGAAGTTGCTTGGGAGCTAGATCGAGCAGAGAACGAAGGCCGACCCGGCGTTACGCTGATCGTGGAGAAGGACCCAAGTAAGAAAGAAATACGGGATGATTCAAAGACGGATTTCGAGGGGGTGGATTTCGGCAATGTGAAGTATCTTGACGTGCGCCGACGACATGTAACAGTGGCCAACACTGGCCAAGTGGCTGCGACTATCAGCTTCTTTGGGACCCCTGGAGAAGAAAACAGCGAAGTCCAGCCCCCACCGTGGCTCTCGTTGAGTTTCGACCGAGAGCCGGATAAGTCAACGAAACCGAACACCCCTGCGTCATATACACTGGAGCCTGGAGATGCCTGCAACATTGATATGGTTCTGAAGGTAGACGATATGAGTCTGGTCCACGAGCTGAATGACGGGAAGGCACAACTTGAGGATATCCTCGTTCTGCGCGTCTCCGACGGCCGTGATCACTTTCTACAGGTGCGCGCCAGCTGGCTCCAAACAAGCCTCGCTCGGTCCATCGACAAGCTCATCCGTATACCGGAGGGCGGCATCAGAAAACTGCAAGGCCAGCGGCCAGAGGGCAATGGCGGCAGTGACAGTCCCTCCAAAGACGCAGGGGTAAAGTGGTCAGCTCCGCGGGAACTGTTCCGGCTGACGGAGGTTCTAGAAGACCTAGTCGAGCGCGTCGTCGCCGAGTGGGACATGACTGACCACGAAGATGGCACAAAGGCGCCGTGGTTGTCGCAGGCGCAGCTCAGCTCGGGCGGCGGATGGCCCTTTGCAGCAGAGACGTGGACGGTGCAGGACGCTGCTGAGCGCAGCCAGGCCAAGTGTGCCATCATCGATGCACTCGACACGGACTCACCCCTAGAACGAGTTTTCGAGGCGGAGACTTCGTCGTTGCTACGCGTCGAATGCCTAGCGGAAACGATGATGCTATTCCTACGCAGTCTAGAAGACGGCGTCATCACGGCAGAGCTATGGAAGAAAATCGAGGCGGGCTACGAAGAGCAGACGCGGAGCAAGAAGCAGCTCAGCCGTGAAGAGGAGCGCACGTGGATCTTGGAGATCATGGCGGGTGCGCCGAACCACAATGTCTGCTTCGTACTCTTGACGTCGATGCTCGCGCGCATTGCAGCCGAGGTGCGCACGGCGACCAGGGTCGAGCAGGCGCTCAAGGGACCGGCGAGCCCGCTCAGGCGTACCTTGACGGGCGTGGCGGGGCGAGTGAGGAGCGCGAGCGAAGCGCAGAAGATGCAGATGCTTAGTGTGGAGAAAGGGCTGTCGAGTGCTTTTGCCGATGCGATCGTCAAGGTGCCGGAGAAGGCTAACTTGAAGGACAAGGATAAGCAGATCAGGAGGCAGCGGATGAGCAGGGTTGTGGAGTTGTTTGTGCTGCCGGACGAGAAAGCTTGAAGCCCGCGTAGGATGATACCCATATTTGGTAACAATGTAAATAACGTGATACTAGGGCGGAACGAGGCTTGTGCTACCTCTGAAGTCTTCAAGCGAACGTCAACTCCCCACATCATCCTTCATGCACCCCTTTGTCCTCGTCTAAGTCCACCCCAAAACGCCCCAGGAAACATGCGCATGAAGCTGAAGTGGAGTTCTGGAGAGCAGTGGTGAGACTTTCAGCTATACGAGCATGGGGAAGACAGCTTGCAGAGATCACCATGCTCTTCCGCCTGCTCCCGGGCGACATTCCTAAGCGAATGCCTGACAATAGCACGATCAAGTGGGGGTCAGGCGCCCGATAATATGCAAAGTAGGTAATGGGCGGCGAATCGGGCATTTCTTTATAGGCGAACTCACACTATTGATGGTTCGCTTGCATGCTTCACCGCTGCTGGATCTTTTTGATCAGCGCTCGCCTGGCCGCGTTACGGACCGAGAATCCTTACGGTGTGTCTAGGTGCGGCGACGCGTTGACATGTGCTTGGGCAGGCTCCCGTAACAGCCCGAGTAGCCAACGACATGGCCCACGGTACGACGCGTCAATCTTTCATCAGCGATCTTCTCCTCATCGACAATAACCCCGGGATTAACGCTGCGATTAAGTGCCGGCTGATCCTGTGCCTGGCCACGCGCCCGGCATCGCCAGCAATCAGGACGATCGCTATCACGCACATGACACGCGAGATTTGCCCGTTCCAACAAGCTCAAAGAAACTATGTTGCTTCTTTTTCCGGCACGCTGGTCCGTCGGCCTCGTGAAGTCTGTTCCAAGCGAGCGCCCCGAGCTGCCGCTCGTAAACTCTTCTTGGTCGTTCAGCTCGAAGCGGGCAAGAGGAGCCGCTCAATTGGGCAAGCTAGGTGCCAACTACTGCACATGTCGTCGCCAGCATCCACTCAGTAGTGTCAAGTGCCCTGGCCCCTGCAGTGTGGCTTAAGCGTCACCGGCCCCCACGACAATAGTTCAATAAACTTCAGCAGTTGAAGTGACGGAGTGAGGGGGAGCATTGCTGGGCGGTGCGGTCTCAATTGCCCTGGACGTGGCTCGCTCAAGCCCAATCATCCAGGAGTTCCAAGTGTCTGGCAACGATCAAGCCCCTGCGTGGCCTTGCCCGTGTTAGCGAGCCCAGACAGCAACCCTGTCGGCGGATCAACGGCCACTCGGTGCCTGGGCGGCTAACTAGCCGGAGAAGCACCCGAGTCCATAAGGCCCCTGCTGGTGCGCGCCTAACCCAACGGCCCGCCGAAGAACGGTCATGGTGTGGAGACGTCGTGCGCCACAGTTGAATTGCACTTGGGAGATGCATACGGCAGCCCAGCCCGGGCGGTTGAACGGAACGAGTCTCCCCTATCGTTGCAGACAATATAAACATGGCTGCCGAGCCACCTGCCCTTCCGGCACGACGATAGCCTGCCGCTCGCTCGCTTCCCCTCGCTTCTTTCTTTTGCCCTCGTTTGTCCATTGCTCCGAGTTATAGATTCACTGTCTATAATCCAGATCCAATCTCTCTTTTCAATCGTTTCCACCCCGCGGGGATTCTTCTGACTGAACAGGAGTCTGATCAGCGTAGCTTGTTGAACATAAGCTAGGAGACTCAATGCCTTCTTTTCGTTCCGTGGCCGCAGCCGCGCTCCTGGGCCTGGGTGCCGTCGCGAAAGCTGATTCGCTGACGTGCCAGTCCCTGGAGAGCACTTCTGCCATCTCTATTGACAACCGTTTGAGTTTGGAATACACTTCCGAGAACAATGAGTACTGGTATGTTCTCCATCAGTCCCAGTATCTGAGACGATATGCCCCCTTTCCAAGTTTGAATTTCACACATTCACTATCAATTGCATTGTAAAACTACGTGATGCTGATTGCGCATCCAGGTCCACCGGCTGCGCAGCGCTCAAGCCCGCTTGCATCATCAAGCCGGCTTCTGCGGCGGAAATGTCAACCGTCATTAAGACGCTTAACCAAAACAACGAAACCTTCGCTGTTAAGTCGGGCGGCCACAACCCTAACCAGAACTTCTCGAGCATCGATGGAGGCCCCCTCATCTCTACGGCTGACCTGAACGAGGTCACGCTGGACAAGGAAAGCATGACGGTCCGTGTTGGTCCTGGAAACAGGTGGGAGGACGTGCACAAGGTGTTGGACGGGACGAACACGACCGTCATTGGTGGCCGGATCGGTAACGTGGGTGTGGGAGGCTACATCTTGGGCGGTGAGTGAAGCATCTCCGTGCAGACCACGTGCAAACGAAGACGAGACAGGCGGCTGATTGTTCCACTAGGCGGTCTCAGTTTCCTGTCAGCTGAGTATGGCTGGGCGGCCAACAACTTGGTCGAGGCCGAGGTGGTGCTGGCCAACGGCACCATCGCGACGGCCTCGGCCACCCAGAACGCCGATCTCTTCAAGGCGCTCAAGGGCGGCGGTGCCAACTTTGGCGTCGTCACGACGTACACGCTCAAGGCGTACCCGATCAACGACATCTGGGGCGGCAACCTGATCTTCACGGCGTCGGACGAGACGGACAAGGCGCTCCTCGCGGCGCTGCAGAACTTCACGCAGAACTACCCGGACGAAAAGGCCGGCATCATCCTGACGTCTGAGATCACGGGCGCCAACCTGGTGCACATCTGGATCATGTTCCTCTTCTACGACGGGCCGGAGCCGCCGGCGGGCGTCTTCGACATGTTCACGAGCCTGAAGCCCCTCACCAACAACGCCAAGACGCGCTCGTACTACGACCTGCTGGCCTTCAACAACTGGGCGGTGCTCAAGGGCTCGACCTACACCATCGCCACCGAGACGACGCCGCTGCTCGCCCAGGACGCGTCGCCCGCCGCCGTCAACACCACCCTGGCCCACCTCGAGGACTGCTACAACCACTGGGTCAACGTGTCCAAGACCTACGCCGCCGTCCCCGCCCTCGTCGCCTCGATCGCCTTCCAGCCCTACCCGGCCGTCTTCGCCCGCAAGGCCCGCGAGATCGATGCGGCAGTCGGCAACGGCGCCGGCGACCTCATCGCCTTCGATGATGCCGCTGATCGTATTATCTTCGAGTTCGACTTCTCGTACTGGCGCGGCCTGCCCGTCGTCGACGAGAAGGTCGACGCCGCCACCGTCGAGCTGTACGGCGGCATGAAGGACATCGTCGACGCCGCCGTCGCCGACGGAAAGGTGCCCGACGTCTACAGGCCGCTGTTCATGAACGACGGCTACTTCAGGCAGGATTACTGGGGCAGGATCGACGCTGAGAGCAGGGCGTTTGCTGAGGGCGTGCAGCAGAGCGTCGATCCCAGGGGCTTCTGGGGCAGCAGGAGCGCGGGTGGCTTCTTGCTGTGAGAGGTGGCGGTGCGAGCAGAGGGAGTTGGAGAAGAGGAGGAAGGATGATTGGATATGATGAAAGATGATTGTATGCGTTTCTTCAGGTACATAATTGGATCAAAATTTGGTTAAATGACGGAAGGGGACGTGCTCTTGACGTGATGTTATACTTTTCGCGGCATCTTGCGGAAATTGGCGGAAAACAGGGGAAGCATGCCAAACAGCTTGATGTTTAATTCGTTCGGAAGAATCGAGCCTCTGGCGCTAATTGACCTTGCCTATGCCTTCTATGGGTTTGGATATGGACAAAAAAGACCTTATGCTCTATGCTGCGCTGAGTATCAACGCTTCCTACGACGTCCCTCGTTACTTATGGATTAAAGATGCATAAAAAAAAGAAAACATCGCTAGAAACCAAACAAAAGCAAGAGTAATGAAGATGGCGCTTGTAATGCCGCACGATGTAAAAGTAGAAGCCCATCCCATCCCATTCCCTTTGCCATATAGCACCTAGTATCCATCGCCTCTTACTCACTGGGCGGCGGACGTGGCCGAGGGAACTTCATCCCCCATTTATGCTCCAGTCCTCGGGCTCGCCATATCCATCCTGATCCCCAATCCCTCCACGGTTCCCTTGGCGTCGCCTCCACTTCCGCCATCCCTCTCCTTCGCGCCCTCCACCGGCGAGCCGACCACGGACGCGACGTCGTCATCGTCGTCGTCACATTCAGCCAGCGTGCCGACGCTCGCTTTCCGGATGGTCTTGCTGAGCGGCGTCGTCGAGATGGCAGTGTCGATGGTCGGCGCGGCGGATGCGGTGCTTAGGGTGCGCACCTTCTTGCCGTTGTCGTTCTGGTTACGATGGAGGTTGAGGTGGTGCAGGGGCAGGATGGGCGCGGTGCTGCTGGTCCTGCTGTACTCTGTAGTGGGGGACGTGGCGGCGCCAGCATTGCTCGCGCGCCAGAAACTGAGCGGCGACTTGCAGAGGGACTTGGAGGCGTGCGATTTGCCGGCAGAGCTGTTGCTGCGGGAGGTGAAGTACGTCTTGTAGCTGAACATGGAGTGGGCGGAAAGGGAGACGGGGCTGCCAGTGGTGTTTGCCGTGTGGAAGACAGTCCGACGGCGACGTGTGTTGCGGCAGAAGATGCGGGTGGGATTCAGCTTGGTGGCCCACGAGCGATACATGCTCGTGGCATCGGTACCGAGGCCGAAGAATAGGAAGAGAAGGAAGCCGCCGATGACGCTGGTCCAGCGGTCAAAAATAATTGTACCGTAAAGCTTGACGGGAACAATGCTAGAGCGATGTTCCGGCAAGTGATTACGTGCCCATGAGAAGCTCAAGGCTTGCGCGCGGATGTTGATCCATAGGATGATGGTTTGGGCGGGGAGAATGCCGAGAAGGAATAGGGTGCAGAGAATGAAGAGGCGCAGGAAGCGCGAACGCGTGGTGTTGTGTGAGTGGACGAGGCGCGAGAACTCGGAGCGATAGCGGTGCAAGCGCACGATGATGAGGACTGTCAATAAGACGTCAGTTTTTTCCCCCCGTTCCGTGAAGGTTCGCAGCTGAACATACCAGCGTAGTATGCGCAGAGGAGGTCAATGGCGAACGGCCAGGAGTAGATCAGAGCAACGCTGACCCAGCTCGTATCGAGAGATGGAACGCAACCGTTGATTCCATAGATGTAGTAGCGATAGACCTTGACCACGTCGAACATGCCAAGCTGGACGATGGGGAGAGCCCAGCATGTTGCAGCATCGATCAGGTATTGGCGGATGCGCTGGGCTCGACGGGGTGTCACGACTTGGTTCTTGGTGTTGAGGACTTTGGCAAGGCTGCGCATGATGCAGAGCAGGGAAGTCGAGACGCCTGTCCACCCAGCAACGACGACGTAGACCTCAACATCGCAGACAACATAGCCACGGAACCCATAGCGCGGATCATTGTGAGGCCAGATTAAAGCGTTGATGAAGGCGATGAAGTTGTAGGTGATCATCCAACCGACCAAGACAGCGGCACCAACGTTGCGGTTGCGGACGTGCCATACCAGCGGAGAGATATCGAGCAAGACAACCAAACAAGCCAGCACAGGAAGATAGATGGCGGCGGGATAGATTGGGTTTTCCACTTCAGCCATTGTCGACCAAGGAGCAGAGAGCTGGAGGAGCGTGGTTAGAAAGAGCTCGGTAGAGCTGAGCCGGCCGGATTGGGAGATGGGATATGAGGCGCGGCAGCTTCCCAGGACCGATTTGCCAAAAGAAAGATGTTGTCGATGAAGCGGAGGCACCTGGACAAAGAGATTGTGTTGTTGCAGAAGGAAGACTTGGACGAGCCATGGCAAGCGAAAAAGTTTTGTGTAGAGACATGGCTATAGACGTATTGACAGAAGAGGGCCTCAATAAGGCAGCATAGAGGTCAATGGGCGGGTTCGGTGGAAGTGATTTGCAGAGATGCAGTTTGCTTGGCAAGGTGTGAGACGTCATACCACCGTTTCGGGGTGTCAATAGGAAGAACACGACCTACCAGATGCACATATCTGCAGGCACGCCTTGAGCATGGTCAGGTCGGCACAGAATCAGGAGGAAAGACGGGCTTTGAAAAGGCGTGGACTGGGGCTTCGACGACGGCGAAAGGCGTCCGATCAGCCTGCTTGCCAGGATTGAAATGGCTCGATTCCAGTTATCTACTGTTCGATAGTGCGGCGAGGGAGCGCGGAATAGTGATGATTAGCAGTGCGATAGCGCGGCCGTGGCCTGGGAAGGAATGGCGGGGATGCACCGGTCAGAACCGGGGCAGTGGGAGCTTTGCCCGATGAGGATTCGAGGGGTGATGGATGTGCTCACAGTGATGGGTTTGGCGGGTGTGGGGCCGGTTGTGCTGTCAGGGCGGCACCTGTGCTGGCGACGCGTGACTGCCCAGTGAACGCGAGCCGCTTCCACCCTTTGGAAACTACTTACTCCCCGACCTGCCACGACCTCGACGCCGCCCTCTCTCAGCTCGCCCCGAACCATGCAAGACGCGCAATCTTCTCTTCGCCCTGCTGCTGCCACCCCAGTGTCAGCACTCCTCAATTCCCGCTGCTCGACCCAATCCAATCCACCAGCCCGCGCCCGCGCCCAAGCCCACAAAAAGAGCTATGGCCGACGACCCGCCTGAGCCCAGCTCCTCCGCACGATCCTTCCCTGTGCAACCAAAGCAATCTTCAGCGCTGCGTCACCGTCTGCAGCGCACCCACAGCATTCCATGGGACCCCTCCGCCTCATCCTCGTCCATTGCTCCGCCGCCGCCTGTTTTGCGCCGCCGTAGCTCCATGATCTCCGATTTTTCCTCCATCCGCTCCTCCACAGACAACCTGCTGAATCCCGGTTCGCGCGACGCAGACAAGCTGGAACAGGATGAGCCCTCTCTCTGGCACTCGCTGCCGCTGGTCTTCGCCATTCTGCCCGCTGTGAGCGGGATTTTTTTCACAAATGGCAGCGCCGTCGTCACCGACATCCTGCTGCTTGGCCTGGCATCCCTGCTGCTCAACTGGTGTGTGCGCATGCCGTGGTACGTCTTGCCCAAGAATGTGTTCGAAATTTTTTCATTGATCGGGAAAACAGGGATTGGTATTGCGCCGCCCAAACGCCTGCGCCGTATGCCGAAGCTGCTGGGATACGCCTGTCTGACACTATACCGGAGGAAGATTCCGAAGATGACGAGGCCATCGAGGATGCGCCCACGGCCGACACAAAAACTGCCTCGGAGCATAGCGACATTGCTGCCGACACGCCCGCCCCGGGACGGTCGCCGCAATATGTCGCTGCCGTGAAGGAACTGCAGTCAGATCAGCTGTACGCCCTGGCAGCATGCTTCTTGGGCCCGGTTATCGGCGCATACCTCCTCCATGCCATTCGCGCATCGCTTTCACGTCCCTCCGAAGGCCTTGTTTCGAACTACAATCTCACTATATTTTTACTAGCTGCCGAGGTCCGCCCTGCATCCCATCTGCTGCGCATGCTCCGCGCCCGGACAATGTACCTGCAGCGCATCGTTCGCGAGCAAGCCGAACCCGACTTGAAATCTGAGGAGCCCGCTGTGTCCGACCTAGGGAGGCGCCTTAGCGAACTCGAGTCACACATGGCCGATGTCGCCTCCGCCAATGCTGTCTCAGTCAAAGAGAAGGGGAAATCTGCTGGCTCTGCCGCGCCCGCCGAAATTGCGAACATCGTCCGCCAGAGCTTCCAGCCTCAGTTGGATGCTCTGAACCGCGCCGTACGCCGTTACGAGAAGCGCGCGACTACCCAAACTATGGCGACAGAGGCCCGCCTGCAGGACCTTGAATCACGTCTTAAAGATGCCCTCGCCCTTGCAGCCGCAGCCGCACGAAGCGGGCAGCAGAAAAAGCCAGGCGTTGTTTCGATTTTGTTTGATTGGTTGAGTACATTGCTCATGATTCCTTTGCAAGCGTTGTGGGCGCTCATGGTATACCCGTTCCAAATGTTGTCGAGCATTGCCGTGAGCGTCAAAAGGTTTTTGTTTGGCTATACCAAGAAGGTTGACAAAAAAGGCAAAGGGAAGGCCAAAAGCACGTCGGACAGGGGACATGGGAGTTTAAATGGATATAGAGCACAAGCGGGGCCGAGCGGGACGAGGTGAGCAATAGGTTTCAACAAATATTGATGGTCACCTTTCTGAACGAATTTAAGACTGACGTTCTCTCATGAAGCAATCAGGGAGTGTGCAGTGAGGAGGTAAAAGCCAGGGATTAGACTGTCATTTCCCCGCGTCCTTGAGAAGTTCGAGGCGGAGTTCACCTATCTACCCACACCAATCTCCATCTTGAAAATAGCGCCCTCGTTCCCACGTCTCGAGCGGCATACAGTTTTGCTCGAGCTCTTTCAAATCTGTGGAATGGCGTTCACCCGCGCAATCGTGTGAATCATCATTCGTCATTGAGGGGGCGTAGGAGACTGGTGGTCTTGTCGAGTTGGCGATTCCCTTTGGATCGCCTTCGATGGAGTTGCCAGCATCGCTGTTGAGGTGGGCGCGTTCAGGATGAGGAGGGGGTGAAGCCTCCTTGTGAAACGTCATTGGATATTCGTAAGTTGTTCCGCGCTGGTGGATGTTCTCTATCGACACTGGGATGTAGAGGATTGGTGAATCCGACAATCGGGATATATATATGAACCAAGGGAGTGTTTGCGAGCGAGCAGCATGGGAAGCCGCTGCTGTGGCCTAGCTGTACAAAGACCACGCTTGAGTCGGGCGCAACAGTAGTGCGTTCAAAGACCCCACGGCTCTGCACAAGACTACCTTAGAATCAAAGGCCCCCAAACTCACAGCATCATCTGCGAGTGTAAATTTGCATCTATGCGCACACTTGGATCAACCCGCCTAAGAAAAGTCCACTCTTTTAGGCCGGTCACCGAACTATTAACCCTTAGCTTAGCCTACACCTGTACAACTACGTAGTCGACTTGTCTAGTATTGTAACATTGAGTAGCATACCTCTACCTATTATTTCAAGCTCTACATAAACAAGTGGTAAGAGAATGAATGTGGAAAGTTCTGCTGAGCTATGAATATCATAGCTACGTCCGCACATTCACCGCGTATAGAAAGGGTATATGGTTCTCACAAATATGAAAGTTTCAAGGTTCCTAATCCCTGGTTGTATTGTAATGCTAATTCGCTGAACACTGTACTCTGTCCCACAGGTGTTTTGTCAAATTTTATTTTGTTCTCGCCATCGTAAGCAGGTCCACCCGCACCATATCTCCTTCACTAATTCAATCTTCGCTTCATCTTCTGGGTTTTCCCGCAGCAGTGCCAGTTACATAATCATTTCCATATTATTTGATGCAAAAAGAGCCACCGCTACAATCGACAACAGATTACAGCAGAAACTCATCAGAGGTAGACCAATAGTAGCGATCAGTTTTGAATGAGTTTGCTGGTTTATTGCTAGATTCACCTTTTCCAGGTGTCTGGGAGGGGGTCTCCCGGTCATTTGCTTTAGTATGCTCGTCCGAACTCTTTTTGTTGGAGGTTTTAGAGGTCGATGATGCAACCTTTGAAGGAGCGGTTTGAGAAGATGCTGGGGCGCTTGCTTTTGCTGCAGTTTTCGGCTCCGGTACAACTTCCGTAGGAGCTTTTGCTGTGTTGGAGGACTCCTCAGTGGGCGTTTTGCTGCCGTGAGCTTTTGCTTTCTCTTTGGCACTACGTTCGGCCTTTTTTGCATCGTAGTGACGGTCTATCCACCACCTGTGGGGGTTATCATCGCGAAAATCATCGTCCACCTGATATTTTCGAGTCATGCAGTCAGGTTTACCATATCTTTCCTTGAGGCCCGTATAAAGGTCCTTGCAGATATCGCGGAGCTTTGCCATGGCTTCAGAGCAGCGTTGCTGAACCTATGTGTGTGGGTAAATAGCGTGTTTGTGGGAGGTTGAGGCTTCAACTCCGTTGTATATAAGCGTTTGATAGACCAAGTCCTCGTGCTCTAGTCCTTTGCTCGAGACAGTATTCTGCTACATACTTAATCCGTGATCTCCACATAAACTTAACGAACAAAGATACCACAGCCACTTCACCAGGGAAGTATCTGCCCCAGCTAGTGATCCTGCGGCTCTAAGTGTGCACAGACACGTGTTGGATTCCAACTCATGGATTTCACATGGCCGCGTGAGTCTGCGGAAGGATCGCTAGCGGAACACACATCACGCGCTCAATTTGTCGAGGCGTTTGAAGATACAGCACTCACCAAATGGGATCTTGAATCTAGCGGGGGCCAGAGTGCATGATGATTGGATCGGGAAATTGCTGTAACTGATAAGTTGCTGGCATGTTGTGGCGTTGGTCTAAAGCTAAAATTGAATACGTGATATGAACCGCCTACGCAAACATGTACGTCAAGCGATCATTGGAACGCAGAGAACACAGGCGCAGCAGTCACAAGTCGTTGCCGCCTTCATGTGAAAGCCCTCGTTAGACGAGGTTTATTTTCTTTATGCTGTCAAATCTTCACGCTGTCGTTGAGTCATCAGCCGCCAAACTACATCCCCGATGCATATCTCCATCATCGTTTAACCGTAAATCCGCCTCGAACCTACCACCCACCATTATTCTAGCGGTTTAATTGCACGTGCAAAATTGACAACACGTTGACCAACCCTTCTCAAAGTCCCAGGTCATACATGACCACGCCGCCGGTCCGGAAATTATACACGAATGCAGCCCTTCCCTCGGTTGCCTTACCATCCGCCTCCCACTTCCTGCGATACTCCTCCAACATCGCATGCACCTCCTGCAAATACTGCCTCTCGGCCAACGGCACGCTCTGAATGACGCGACGCCACGAATCCGGCTCGCTCAGCCTGGTCTCGCGCACCATGTCCAGGATCTCGTCCTTCGTCTCGATCGCGGCGATAGGTCCGTCCGCGTACGACGCCAGCAGCTCGCGGGTGCGCGCCTGTGCCGCCTCGACGATGCTCCACTTGTTGCTCTTCTTGGAGCGGTGCTGCGCCATGAGCACCTGAACGTTGTTCGTGTTGCCGGTGCCACCTGCTCCGGCGCCACCGCTGGGCTTGTTGAGGCTGCGACTACCGCTGACGGGGACGCTGCTGCTGTCGGCGGACCCACCGTGGGTGCTGTGGCCTTCGTGGCCGTTGCTCGCCCCAGCTCCGAGGAGGCGGCTGGAGCCAAGGCGGGCGGCGGCGCGGCCCTCGCGGTGGTCGCGCTCGCGCATCTCCTGGCGGAGGTAAGAGAGTAGCTCGGAGCTGCGGAGGTCCGTGTCTTCCTTGCGAACCAGTGACTTGACCTTGAGGTCGGGCTTGCCAGTGTTGATTGCGTCGGCCTTGATGATGACGATCCATGAGTGCTTTTCCTCGGCATGGTGCGAGAGCAGTTCTTCCGGCGACCGCGCGTCAATTGAGAGCTCGGCACTGACATCGTGAGCCCACAGCTCGCCGAGCATTTTTACGCCGGTGGAACGGAGCGCCGCCGAGTCGAAGCAGGCGATGAGGACGTCGCAACGTCGTGTTGCCCATTGGCCAGGTCCTGAGTCATCCTCGGTCGACTTCTTGAGGAAGTTGTTCTTGCTAGCCTTCTTGTGGAGACGTGCCATTGACGCTACTAGTCTGTCCCAGCCAAGGTTCAGTCCCACGGCGTGGCAGCTGCTCGCCTTACCCTGCGCTTTGGAGCGGTGCTCCTCAATTAGGGCATCGTATCGGCCTCCGGCGGCGATGACATCGCGCCTCTTTGTGTCATACAAGCATTGGAACATGAAGCCACCAGCGTAGAACTTTTCATTGAATGTGCCAAGAGGGTTGACTTTGATCTGGCGCCGGACATTGAACTTCTTGAGATAGCCAAGAACGGTGCGTAAGTGAGCGAAGATAGCATGCGTCTTGTCCAAGAATTCAGTGCCTGCAAGTAGAGATTGGATCTTGCTGAAGGCTTTCTCTGGAGAGTCACTGAAATCAAACTTGGCCAAGTCATCAAGCGAGGTAGATGACACACCAACGGTGGGGGAACGCAGATCATTTCGAATCTTCTGCCACGTCCAGTCTTGGATGTTCAGCCTGTTGAGAATCTGCTTGACGGAGCGGCGTAACGACGGAGCTATACGGCAGGACTCCATGATCAGATCTAAGAGGTCCGCGTGATTGATTTGGAACACAATTGGAGCAGTCGACAAAGACGGAAACTCGTCGATCACCTCGTCCACGACCTTGACAACCTCCGCTTCCTTCAAAGCGAGGTCAAGGCTGTTGAACGAAATGATGTCGAAATCGGCTTCTCCGCTGCTACGAGGTGCGCCTCCTGTGAATGCGTCGCGGTAGACGTGGCCGATGGTGTACGTCTTTTCTACAGGAGGTGCTTGTCTAGCGATGGACCGAGCGTAGGGCAATGTGAAGTCGTAAGGTAGCTGAACAAGAGTCCCAGAAGAGTCGAAAAGCTTCACGACGTTTTGTTCTTCATAATGAGCTGACGTAGGGAAAAGCAGCTGCCTCCTCGTCTTGACAGCACCGTGTCTTCGGAAAACGGCGCTCAGCTTGTCTTCCACCAGCTCTTGGAGAACCAAAGTACTCGCCTTCTGCTCATGCGGCCCGTTCGTTGCATTGAGATCCCAGGCGTAGTCCTTGACTTGGACTTGTTTGTTGGCTCCTTGAGCAAACAGAGCAGATAGCATTTTATGGTAGTATGGAGACTTGGGGTCAGACAAGCCCGCAAGAGCCAATCGGACTGTTTCATCTCCGATTTCGTGCGGAATTTTCCCTTCGTGCAATAATTTATTGCTGCTGGGACGTTCACTCGGCCGATGATTGATAAGCGACAGGATTATTTCTCCTTGTATGGCTTTGTCTGATGACTGAAAGCAATCAGGCAGAGCGTGCTCTTTTTGACGGAGCTTTGTGATCTCCTCGCTTCTTTCCATGGCCGTCTTCAGCGGATAGCACATCTCAAAGAAGATGATACCCAGCGAGTACATGTCGACTTTGCTGTCATAGGTCCCACTGACACCTGACTTCAACTCGGGCGCGATGTAAAAGGTTGTGCCAACACTATGGGTCTGGTCTCCTTGAGTATTTGTTGCCGTGCTTCCAAAAGTGGCGGCGCGGTCAGCAATCTGATACTGGCCCGTTGTCGCAAGGCCGAAATCACCAATCCGGGGGTTGTTGGCAGTATCAATGAAGATATTGTCCGGTTTGAGGTCCCTGTGAATAACTCCGTGACTGTGAATATGAGCCAGGCCTTCGAGTATTTGGCGAAGGAGACGCCATCCCTTGTTTGCATCAGTGTAGAGACCATTACGGATCAAGTCGCGCAATGTTTGACGCTCGCAGAACTCCATCTGGATGTAGAGAGTGGTTCGGATTCCGCGAGATTTGGAACTTGATGCTGTACGTTTTAGCTTAAGTGGCGACTTGGTCTCGGCAGTACCAGTACCACTTTCGCTATCAGCATCAGAGAACTCATCTTCCGTATCACTCTCATCTTCAGAATCATCCCCAAACTCGATATTGATTCCGGAGCTTATGAAGTCAAGACCTCCAGTGTTGCTCCTTGTGAACTGTACATCAAGGCCACTGTTAGACACTGTATCTTCTGTAGTCACTACTGATTCTGTTTCCGTCTCTGTGATTGGAAGTTAGTTCTCAGCATCAAAAATAAGTGTGTTCGGCGCTGTGGGTGATTATGAATGGTACAGATTCCAGGTCAACGGAGAACGTACCGGTGTCGATGGCACTGCCCAATTCATTCTCCGGCCATGCGGAGTAGTAACGTACAACGTACGGATGATTCATCTTAGAGAGCAGCATGACTTCCGACAGAACATCGGACAGAGCAGAAGCAGTGTTTTGTCTGATCTTCTTGATCGCGTATACACCGCCGTCAAGCTTGTTGCGTGCCTTGACGACCTCGCCATATCCTCCCCTGCCGAGGCGACCAAGCTCTGTCCATTCGCTAGCATAGCGGGAGAAAGGCCCGTTGCCGTAGCTTCCCTCGTAGCTCGAAGACTCACGACGGATTCGACGACCAGCTATGGGTATTGAGCTACTGGTAGAATGCAGCCGGATTCGCGGGGGTGAAGAAGGCATTGAAAGTACAGGCGCATCGGTGCGAAGGAATTCTGAAGGCATAAGGTCGAAGGCAGAAGGACGCTTCTTCGGATCAGGCCTGAAAAACTTGCGAATCATCTCTTCGAGGGGTGCTGAGATATCCATATCCTCCATCAGTGCTCCCGGGGAACTGTACTTCTGGGGTGCATCGAGGCCAAACAGCATTTGTAAGAAGACAATGCCTAGATCCCAGATGTCCGTTTTCCTTGAAGGCCTACCGTTGCCATCTTGAAGCTCGGGAGCCGTCCAATAGGCAGACCTCGCTGACTCGGCCTTTTCGGCTCCTCGAGCGACGTCGATGGCATTGTGAAGGCACTGTTGGAAACCGCCGTCTGCCAGCTTGACAAACAGTGGGCCACCTTCAGCAGGTTCACAGAAGAGTACATTGCCTGGATGAACTCTCTTGTGGATCACACCACTGCGATGCAAGTAGTCGAGTGCCTGAAGGAGATCGGTTGTCCAAGAGCGGACCTTGTCCGCAGGGAAAGTGTCAATTACTTGGAACAGGTCGATAAGGGACCCTCTATCGGCAAAGTCTGAAAGAATGCTGATGTTCCATTCTGCGCCCTCCGGTGCTCTATCAATCTTGAAATCGAGGATGGTGATGACGTTCTCGTGCGACACGTTTCTCAGGTCTTCCATAGCCTGGTCAAACTCTTCGACGAGCTTCTTCACACGGGCTGGATTGTTTTCAGCCTTGACGAGAGCCTTCTTGAAGGCGAGCGGAATCGTCTTGTGAATGACAGCGTATACCTGGGCGACAGGTCCGTGGCGGAGCGGCCTCATTGGGCCATTTTCGATTTCTGGGAAAATCAACATCGACGTAGTAGGTGAAATAATTCGACGACACGTACCATAGATCATGCTAGTCTCTGTAGCAGCAGCAGCAGAGATGATTCGGGTCTGCCGTTTCTGTTCCTTCCGCCTGTTCAACTCTTGATCCACCATGTGCTTGAAGATGCGGTCCTGCTCTGCTTCTTCTTCCTCCATCTTCTTCTGCCTTTCTTCCTCCTGCTTCCTGGCCAGTTCTTCGGCGGCGGCCTCATGGACCTGGCGTTCTTCTTCCAGACTCGGCACGGCCTGATCTTCCTTGCGGTCGGCCACAGCATCCTCGAGTAACTCTTGAATGGCGGTGGCGATCTCGAAGATCATGACCTCACCGAGAAGTTCGTTGGGCTTCGTCTTCACGAGGTCCTCCAAGGCCTTCTGGGTTTTGGTGCGCAAACCATTAGTGGCCTCAAGTTTTAGAATTGGGATAGTCCTGGGATAGGTGGCTGTGAATCGGACGGAAAGGAGGGCGTTGATGTCTGGGTTAGTGTAGGACTTGAGCGCAAGCTTGAATGCGCGGTCAGCATTTTTGCTCCAGGCTCCTTTAGTTTCAACGTCCTCATATTCCTCCATAAAAATGGCCTTCAAGGCTTCGATCTCGTCGGCTTGGGCCTGGGCATAGTTGGCGGTTGCAGCTTGTGGCGTGGGGGCTGCAGCATCTTCGGACTGCTGGGCTTTCGCCGGGGACGGGTGCGCAGCAGATTTGCCATTCGTCTTAGTCGGAGTCTTGGGTGCGGTCGCGATCTTCTTCCACGGGGATTTGGTCGGAGCCATGGTGGGCAGTGCGTCGGGATGGGAAAGTAGGCCTGGGGTAGCGGGGACCTAGAGAATGCAGCCGAAGCTGCAGCCCTTTACACGGTGAAGATCATGACGCGAAGCGAACGGGTGGGTGTTTTGGTAAAAGCGCAGGTGGTGGAGGGAGTAGGCGTCGAAGCTGGCGCACGAAGCCCGACAGTCAAGACGCGCTGCCAGGGAATCTTATCGATAGCGGGGCCACGAAGGCGGTGAAGCGTGCGCGGGTCCGCGTTGGATCCCGGTGCCCTGTGTTTTGGCGGCGCGCAACTGTCAACACACAGCTGCCCCAACCCAAAACACTCATCACCTCCACCGACATTCCCCACACTCCGTCGCGCCCCGGATTTTCGCATCGCGCCTGCTCGCTCCGTGCCTGGCTGCGGTCAATGCGCATAAAGTCGCGCCTTCTACCACCTTAGTCCTTATCTGCGACCGAACGCCCGCTGCGCCTGCCTGCTTAGCAACCATGTTATCTTGGTGGTCAGGCTCGCGCAATCCTGCTCACAACCCACAAGGTTCGCCCACTCGGTAGTTTCTGCGCCGCCATGCCATTGACAGCATGAATACAGAAGCTGTGGACGATACACAGCTCGAGCCTCCCGAGACGCCTGCTCCCGTCTTCGCTGCCCGCGCCATCAAGCACGCAATCTTCGGCACTCCAGCTCCGCCCGAGACCGTCAGACCCGCCAAGTTCGAACCCAAAGCTGATCTCCCTGCCACCTCGCGACCTCTGCCCCCAAACTTCGGCCTCAAGAATGCTGCCGATTCCGACAAACCAAGGCTTCCAGGCGGCATTCTCTCAACCCCTGGCACCGTGAGAGACCGCAAGACCGTGTCGTTCGGCGCCCAGGTGGTTGACAATGGGGGCAAACGGATCAACGGAGGCGGTAGAAGTGGGATCCCGAACAACTGCCCGGGAAAATTTCCGAGTCCGTGGACACCGAAGGTCGATGCTCTTGCCGAGGAGCCTGAAGAGGGACCCAGTTCAAGCTCCAAACTTAATGCCAAACTGTACGCAGCACGAGACTCATCCAAGCGTACCGAACCCAAGACACAGCCATCGGCACAATCATTGGCACAACCGCTAGCACAACCGCCTTTGAAACCAAAACCACGGGCAAAAGATGATGGCGACGTGACGCTAGACTTCATGGAGCCGCGCTCCGAGTCGGGACGATACTGGAAGGAGCACTATTTGGAATTCGCGTATGAGAGCGAGAAGGAAGCTCGAAAGATCATCAAGAAGCTTCAGATCACGAAGGATTACGCCAGGAAGAAGGATCACGAAGCTCTGGAGTTGAACGAAAAGCTAGAGGCCGAGCGAAAGCGCCATGCACAGCGCGAGAAGGAGCTGGAAGCTAAGAACAAGGATTACAAAGAACAGTTGAGGGAAGCCATGGCCGAGAACTTCAAGTCAACCACCGAGATTGCTACGCTCAAGAAACGTTTGGCTGTCTTGGAGGGAAACGCGACGCCCAATCTGCCCGCAGACTACAGTCTGCCAAAGACTGAGCTGGAACGCGAGTTTGATCAGATGATGCTAGATCCACAGGAAGCAAGCCACTACATGCTTGACGCCACGCCTGTCAATGGTCGGACTCGGTCGGAGAAGCCAAAATCAAAACCCGAGTCAATTGAGCAAAAGCCGCCGACGAAAAATACTCTGATGCCTCCACTAATGGAACAGCAAAGCCGTATGGGCGCTTCTCCGAGGCGTCCGCGCCGCCTCACGTCTGGCAATAGAGCAGATAGGCCCGCGACTTCTCGCGCGCATGTGAAGACTGCAAGTACGTCAGCTGTTGAGGACCCTTGGGTGGCAAATGGAGACTCCGTTATGGAAGCGAGGCCAAACAATCCTGTTTCGCCAGTGAAAAAGCCCAGCCACCCGGCTGCTGGGCCTTCCGAAGCACAAACTGCTGCCAATCCAAGGCGGGTGAAGAGTGACCGCCATCTTCAATCTTTGGCCAATTCCTCGGTTTCGACTTCTACCAAACCCTCTAACGGCCTTACATCAGAAGAGATGCGCAAGAAGCTAGCTAGAGAACGCATCATGCAAAAGAAGCGGGAACGGGATATGGGTAAGGAAAACGCCGGGCCCAATGCCGCAACATTGCGGTGAGACTTTCCGGAGGCATACCCAACGTCTATGCTATCAGCATAGTCACAACATACATTTAGAAAATTTGGTGTATCGGTATGGAGGCCAAAGTGCCGGGAACTATCAGGTTGGAGTATTGGGAGGTTTGGCTTTCAGAGATACCACGATTGGCATACATCATTCAGGGATGCAGTTGCACACAGATTGACTATTGCCCTACCTTTACTTGTTCTTAATGATTTATTTTCTTCATTTCAATTAGCTAGCTTGTAATGGCTTAGACCACATACAACGGCTTTACTGCTAGCACCCGCAGGCTTTTTTTTCTTTTGCTTTTTTTCCCAGCAGTCATTGCATACCACGATGATACGCTTCGGTTCTACGCCACGAACTATCAGAATTATCGACACACACCTTTTACACTCTAGGAACATTCCGAGACTCTCGATATCTGTACCGGGTACGGGATGGTGCGATCAAAACTAATCTTTGTTTAATGCAATTTTTCAGCCCCGTTCGAATCTCGATGCAATGTGCCGGCTAGAGCCGCTATCCGCCCATCAACCGCGCCGCACGTCTCCACTCACCGCGTACTTCAGCGGGGGCGATCCGTTTTGAATGTTCGGTCAGATCCGAGGAGTGGTGCTGGTGCAACGCAACCCAAGCACTTGAAGGCGTGATAAATACCGGAAATTCTAGTCAATGCCTCTGCTAAGTGCCGTGGCTTGGTACGCCAACAGCAGTTCAACAGCCGGACTGCAACCGTGACTTTCGCTACTGCCTGTCATAAGAGGGAAGTTCCGGACCCAGACAGGGAGTTTCCAGGCGCTTGGGACGTCCCACTATCTCGATGGGGAATCGGGGGAGACAAGGCTCTGGAGGAACCGACAACAGGATTTTTTGCACCACCACGCATAGCCAGCTCTGAGCAACCAGAGGCCAGCAGCACCTATGCCTCGTAACCCAAGAGCGGGCATGACAATAGTTCTAACGAGTTTTCGCAGGTGCCAAGAAGACCCAAGTCACTGGGCAGGATGGCGCCGAGCGGAACGTGTCGATTCGCTCAACCATCAGCTATCTAGATAGAGCCGCTATGTTATTGTGACGGACCAGGGTCGTCTGGCGCAATTGCATGGGGCCTTATCCGCCAGTTAGAAGAGACGGGCCTTGGCGCCGCTGAAAGGGTTCTTATAATAATTTGTTTTAGGTTGCATCCCCGCCCGTTAGCCAATGGCGTCATCCAGAATAGGCATTGCATGATAACACCCAACCCCGGCTTATCGCCACGGCGGACGGCATCGCCTACTGCGGGCCAAGAGAGCTCTACGAGCTGGATGCAACCCTGCTAGCCGATCGCACATTTAATCTTGGAGGACTCTCCGCCTCTGCGCCAGCATGGGACACCATCGCCATGTCCTACCCTCCAGTCACCCTTTGATTCTCATTGTCGCCAACTACGCTTCTCGGAAGCTCGGAGAGCATCAAAAGTTGCCATTGTACGATTTTGCTGCTGCAAGATAGTCTGGCAGACCAACCTGGAAGTGAAGAGCCAGCCGACGATCCCGCAAACTTCCGCCATGTCGCTGCACCACGACCCAGACGACAAACACATCGCCGAACGCGTCGCCTCCCCTTCAGGGGAGTCGGCCGCTTTCAAGAACGGCAGCCTCGAGTATGTTGCTGAACAGGGTGGCAATGGATCACTTCCGACCTATCAGGAGGCGTCCGGCGCACCTGTTGAGTCGTACTCACCCCTTGGGTACGAGGTCAAGTGGTTTACCATCATTTTTTTGAACATTGGACAGATGATCGGTACTGGTGTTTTCTCAACGCGTAAGTGTGCTGTTTATTTTAGTCCGCACTTTCTGTTTTGCGTTTCTGCGTGATTCCTCGAGCTGTCCTGGACGAAGTCAGTGTTTGAGTATATTTTGAATAGCTTCTAGTCCACTGGTCAAGCTCTCAATGGCTACAGTGACAATCACTAGCTCAAGGGTTATCATACAGTGCTCCAAACTGCCACTTGCGCTTCCTAATGCTCCTGTCGTTTGTTCTGAATACAAGCTAATACCACACTGCAGCCGCTTCAATTCTAAGCAGTACTGGCTCCGTCGGTCTCAGTTTGATGTACTGGTTCATTGGCTTCATCATCTCCTGCTGTGCACTAGGTGTCTATCTCGAGCTTGCATCCTATTTCCCAGCTCGTTCCGGCGCCGAAGTCGTGTACCTTGAACAGGCTTACCCGCGACCAAAATACTTCTTCCCTGTCGCCTTCGCCGTGCAGACCGTCATCCTGTCATTCAGTAGCAGCAATGCTATCGGTTAGTACCATTTGAGATTGAGAAAAAAGTAGGAAGAGACGCTGACAAGGAATCAATAGTGCTTGCACAATATATTTTCCGTATGACAGATCGTGAGGGGAGCGATTGGGAGTTGAAAGGAATTGCTGTCGCTGGTTACACACTTGCTGTGATTCGTAAGTCATCTCTCGATCGAGTGAAAGAATCTCGCACTGATTGAACCCATAGTACTCATTGCGAACAACAGGCTTGCTCTTTGGTTATCCAATATCATCGGTTTCATCAAGGTTGCAACACTAGTATTGTGAGTGGACTATTTACTCATAATCAGCCCTAATGGGGGTCGCCTGCTTACACGTACAAATAGCATAAGCATTACTGGGCTCGTATGCCTTGGCGGCCATACCTCCGTGGCTGACCCTAAAATCAATTTCCGGGACGCCTTTTCTGGAACCACGAGCAATGGTAACGGCCTCGCCAATGCCCTGGTGAAGATCACCTTTGCATACTCGGGTTACCAGAATGCCTTCAACGTGATGAACGAAATCAAAAACCCGGTCAAAACGATTAAGAAGTCGGCGCCACTCTCGCTGCTCATCGTTGCCATCTTGTACATGCTGTGCAACATCGCGTACTTTGCTGCTGGTAAGTGAGGTCTCTTATCCATGTAGACTCAGGTGAATAGAGTTGACTAATTGACCACCCTCTTCTCCATAGTTCCTAAAGAGGATATCATGGAATCTAAGCAAGTCGCAGCATCGCTCTTCTTCACCGCCATCTTCGGCGCACGCGCCGCCAAAGGTCTCAACATCCTCGTCGTTCTGTCCGCATTTGGCAATCTCGTCTCCGTACTGATCGGCCAGTCCCGGGTTATCCGCGAGATTGGTCGTCAGGGTGTCCTTCCATGGCCCACCTTCTGGGCCAGTACCCGACCGTTCGGTACACCCATTGGCCCTTACTTGCTCAAATGGGGCATGACGATACTGATGATCTTGGCTCCCCCCGCGGGTGACGCGTTCAACTTTGGTACGCTCGCCCTCGAACCACTCTTTTTAATGCCCAAATAGGCGAGACGAGCTGACACGCAACAAACAGTCGTCGACCTCCAGAGCTACCCGGATTCCCTCTTCCTTTTCCTCATGGCCGCTGGTGTCTACCTGATTCGACGCCAGCGCGCGCGCATCGGTGTCGGTCGTTCGGAGTTCCGGTGCTGGGATGCGGCCGTCATCTTCTACCTGCTCGTCAAGGTCTTCCTACTCGTCATGCCTTGGTACCCGCCGGAGGGCGGCGCCACGGGCGGCGACGTCAGCTTCTGGTACGCAACTTACTGCGTTGTCGGCATCGGCATCATCCTCACCTGCGGCGTTTACTACTGGGTCTGGGTCTACCTGCTTCCGAGGCTCGGCGGCTATGAGATGCGCCAGAGAGTTATTCAGTTGCCGGATGGTGCCATTACACATGAGCTGGTCAAAGTGAAGAAGGAGGATCTGGCGAAGTGGGATGATGAGCATGATGTGTCGGGTAATATAAAGACTGAGAATGGGGTGGAGCCCGTTAAGGTCTAAGAGACTAGAATCGCATTACAGGGTCCTGTGGAGCGTTCGGCATTGGGGTTGATATATAAGAGAAGTGGTAGATAGATGAAGCGTGTGCATTCCAGCGTATAGATTTTCAAGTTGGCATGGGTATACCAGTTCGCTCGTGCACATCCACGATGTCACTATGCATAGTGCAACCAACTCATAGAAAGTCAAGGACACTGTTGAAGATACAATGGTGAAGTAAACAGGACAACATTTCCTGAAGCCATTGACCTTTCTGCCTAGAAGACCGCATGTTCTGGTATCTAGCACCTGATAGACGACCCCTGAATCTTTAATTTGAGTTCATTGGTAGACTAAACGTAGACTCTTAGTTTTATACGAAGCGTTTGCTCACGTACGACAAAAAGGCTGACACGTAGAGAGCACCGAAAATTTTCATGTCCCTGACTTAGGCAGAGCACCTCCCTTGAACACGTTGAACTGTTGCGCTTCAAAAAATTCGACCCGTGCGAATCAGAGAGCCTGATTTTGATTTGAAAAATATATTTAAGCCGCCTTAACTTTCCGCATCCATGAATTCTAGCTTTACCGGTCAACAAACTAGCAATATTTGACTCAAGTATCAATAAACATTGAGCACTGTACATTCTTAAATTGCCTTTCGCTTGAACGAAATGGGCCAATTCCAATCCTACGAAGCCGATGAACTGCCTGATGAGTATCGCCGCAGTCGTCGCAAGAAGGGAAAATCTGGCAAATCGGATTCAAAAGAGGAGAAACCTAAGAAGCGTGGACTTTCGTGCTTCAAGCGTGGAGGTGGTGATGGTAAAAAGTCTAAGAAGCATGATGAGTGGGAAGCACCACCAGACATAGGACGCCCGAATCCCTGGGCGTAATGTAAGAGTCCTATTAATGCTCAATAAAAGCACTTCCTCATGTGCAATGGCACTTTCGACATAAAATCGGTTGCGTTGCACACAGTGCCTGACTTGAGTAGAATGACTGTTCTGTTTGAACATCATGCTTTGAGGTGCTGATCAAGCAAACGCAGATATGTGGCGAAAACTTTCTTTTTTACCTTTGAGCGATGTGCGCCGCGTTGTGGCCTCCGCTGACAACACACAATGGGTGCCACACAACTGCATACGCGTCCACATGTACAGATCCCAAAGCTGAAAACACAAACCCCCCGACACTTAAGAAACAGTAGATTTCGCGTGTCGTCGATATAGTTCCAACGTACTCTTCCATCAAATCTCTGCAACAACTTCACCTCGCCAGATCTAACACGCAAACCGGCACACGAAAGCATATTCTTTGCATCAGCTACCATTAAAACACTAAGGGGCCCCTTCAAGAAATGGGTCAAGGAGGTTCCTTCGAACGATACATCTCAGCAGAGGATATGCCCAGCCACTTCCACAACCACCGCCATCGCCATCGCCACATCCACTTCGACTGCGGCCGGAGGCGTGGTGCACCACTGCCACCGTCGCCGCCGCCGCCGTGCTGCACCAGAAGTCCACGACGCTTCCGTGACTTCATCCCGTGCCTGAGACCCCGCCCCGACCTCTCAACCTACCACCCGCCTCCAGGACCAGCGCCGCAGAGGAGGCGTGGCGACGACGGTTGGGGTGGAAGTGGACGTAGGGGATTGCTCGGCCCGGGATCGCCGCCGCCAGGGCCGACCAGGGGAGCGGGCGGCACGACCAAGTGCGAATTCTGCCACAACCCGCCGATGAACTTTTCGAATTTGTGCGCGGTGTGCTGGAGGGAGCGAGTAGAGCCGGAGTTTGAGATGCGGAGAGCGAGGTGGTGGTAGGATACTGTGTGGTTGTGGGGCGGAGTAGGGACAATGGAACAAAGAGGGCAGTTTGTACGTAGGAGGATGTTTTTGACGGCTCATTTTCTCTTCATTTTCCTGGAGCATGTTTGGGGCGTTGGGTGCCTTTTCATACTGCCCAAATTTGCTATCGCTGTCCTGCCTAGGCAGCTCACGGGTGCAGTGGCTTATGTGCCTCTGCAAACTGCATCCACCTGCGCAGCAGACCACATTATTATTAGGCATTAATACATTGTAAGCTCACAGTACTGGTATGACAAGCGGAGAGGTGTGGATGGTGATTCCACTGTAGGTTACCGAAAATATAGCCGTTGATGTCTCGTGGAAGACACTGCACTTTGTCTATGGACACTTCAAGCGCACATTCGCATCCGAATGTGTGTTTCATATAAACCAGTAACACCTAGATTTAGGCCTCAATTACCCGCATAAGTAGATGTTTCTGGTGGGGTTGGTTTGGGAGAGGAAGAGTTTTGTGATCCACTATGATGCTCAATGGCGCAGATGGAGCCAGGGCCATCTTTGTTTGATACTTCAAGACAGTACAGATTTCAACAAAGTTGGACAGGCAAGGGAAGCGGAGAGATGCAAGCAGTGGGAACGGAAAGCGTCTCGGGCCGGGCCGGCAGGGGGGGCGCTGCAAGCAATCTGTGTCCCGATCTCGAAAGCTGTTGCGTTCATGCTGACGCAGATGCAGTCAGGGTTGGATGCGGAATGTGCGGGATCACGGTAGCTTGGCGGGAGGATCGAGATGCTGGGAGTCGAGTAGAAGGCGGTGTAAGCGAGACTGGCTTCCGGGCTGGAGTAAGTACCGCCCTCTCGACGCTTCAGCTCAACCCTCAACACCTCCGCCGCCGGGCTTCTCGCCGCATCCTCGCATCATCATCATGCGCCGCAGCCGCCTGCACAGCATCCGCCCCCGCTTCGCTAGCGCCGCAGGGGCCCGCAGCGGCTGACATGCGAAGCGCTGCGGGCGCGTAGCCGATGGCTCAGAAGCCAGCGCCGGCGCGAAGAGTCTGCCTCCTTCGCCGCGGTCGTCGGCGAGCGTCGGGCTGGCGGGCGCGAGAAAGGGCGCAATGCTTGCGCTCGCTGATCCGCCCGCGCGCAGTCTAGCCGGCTTCGGACCGCCGTTGCCGTCAGCCTTATGCGCCTCGACCTTGCCGCCGCCTGACGATTGCGGAACCACGCTACTGTACCTTGCTGGGTCACGCCTACCAAACCCCGACTCTTAACTTCTGCCCGGTTGCGCCCTTCCTCCACCACCTCCACCCTCCCGCCGACCCTCGCGTTGCTGCCCCCCGCCACACCCTGTCACCATGGCCGAGCGCGTGTTGATGAACGAGTACAAGGCCCTCGCCCAGGAGTCGTGGACCAACATCGATGTAAGCCGTCCCTTATCGCCCCCGCTCTCTCCTCTGCTTCGACCGCATCCGTGGACCCTATCTAGGGAGAACGCCTCTTGCGCACCTTCTCGTTTCTGTAGCTCTAGCCGCCGCCCTTTCCCCGCCAGGCACGTCACGCGTACTGACCGGCCCCTTTCGCAGCTCGTCAACGAGAACATCTTCGAGTGGGATGTCGCCCTTATCGTCCTGAACCCGGACTCCATCTACTATGGCGGATACTTCAAGGCCAAGATGAACTTCCCTAAGAACTATCCCTTCAGCCCGCCAGGTGAGCATGCTCGGTCATCCTTCACCCGGAACCCCGCTCATTAGCCCAGACTTCAAGTTCATGCGCCCGCTCTGGCATCCCAACGTGTACCCTGATGGTCGTCTCTGCATCTCCATTCTCCACCCGCCAGGCGATGACGAGATGTCCGGCGAACTCGCATCCGAACGCTGGTCGCCAGCCCAGCGTGTCGAGTCGGTCCTGCTCTCCATCCTGTCCCTACTCGATGACGCCGAGCCCTCGTCTCCCGCCAACGTTGATGCTGGTGTTATGCTGCGCAAGGACCCTGCCAAATACAAGGAGATGGTCAAGAAGGATCTGGACGTCAGCAAACAGGACATTCCGGAAGGCTACGTCATGCCTACCCACGAGGACGCCTTCAAGTCGAAGAAGAATGACGACATCTACATGGAGTGGGAAGACAGCGATGCCGACTCGGACTTTGGCGCCTCCGACTCCGACATGGATGACTTTGACGCCGAGGACGACGACGACGAGGAGTTCGATGAGGATATGGACGAGGACGACTCTGCCAGTGACGACGGGAAGAAGAAGGCCTGACGCAACACTCGGTTGCCGACGACATGATTTCCTTGACTTTTGCATTGCTGCATGGCTTTCAGTCTCTCCGCATCTTCATACGTCCACCCCGCGGCATCTGCCGCCAGCCCTAGGGCTTTCTTCTAATTTGCAGCGAGGCGTTTTGGGTTCCAAGGTTCTAAGCCAGGAATATAGGCATTTGCTTGGCGTCCATGAGGCTCGCAGCGGATCAAAATATCCTACGTATACATCTTTCTTGCTTGGGTTCATTTTCGGCATAGCGATAGAAGGCGATCGTACAGAGGTCACACTACGAATTTAGAGCATTTTCTCCACACCGCCCTAACGCTGTTTCATCTAAAGTAGCTGAGTGCGACCTCACACCAGGAGCGGGGTGCAACAGCACATCCATCAGCCTGGTCGTTTGCCAGCCAGCTGACTGTCGGACAGCAAGCGAAGCACAGCCTCGTCACTCATAAACGAGCAGGCTACCGATATGGCCGTCGTAATTTGTAGGCAGCCTCCTGTCGCTCGAGTTCAGCGCCTCCTTAATGTTGCACAGGGTCTGCAGAAGCGGATGTCTACCTTTTCACAGAGCGCCACAAGCGCCAATAAGCCCAGCTCATCGGAAGCGCAATTCGAGAACGCACGCGTCCTTTGTCTCAGTCGTTGGCGGAAATGTCAAACTCCTCTTGGACTTCTTTGATTCTTACGCCCCTGGACTCGGCGATGATGCCCATCAAGCCTTGGCCAATGTCGCGCATTTCATTGTAGTTTTGCAGACGGCGGATGTGCTGCTGGACGATGTCCTTTGCAGCCTGGACCGCGGCATCCTTTTCGGCATTGGCGTCAGCCTCGGACTTGGCGGCGGGATTCGTGGCAGCCGCGTGGGAGGGGAGTTTTGCAGCCACAGAGGGAATGGCCGTCAATTCTTTAAGCACGTCGGCGCGCCGCGCGGTCAGATCGGCGAGCGTGGCCTGGAGCGCGGCCGTGCGGGCTTGCGCGTTCGGCTGGGGCTTTAGGTCAGTAATGCGAAAACGCCGATAGGAGAATTAAAATAAACGACACGAATACACAACGTACCAGGCGTTTGTCTCCGTGCGGGCGCATCTGGGGACTTGTCGCTCCTTCATTCCCCAGTGACGAGTCCGGCTCCACTGTGTCGCGTTGATCACGGCGTGCATTGCTCGAATCCATGCTGACAGTGGTGGGCTTTGTTGCGGGAAGCATCCATGCATGCGGGCCCTGAGCGGATAAGGCAGGCTATGATGCAGCGGCGACCAGGGTGGGTAGTGCTGACTAACTGACTCGCGCGTTGCGTATGCGAACGCCGCCTCGTCCCGGATGCTCGTGCCGTTCCACTGCGAAGCCAACTCTCACTTCCGGAGTGATCTTCTCTACTTTCCGCGCCTCTCTTTGTAAACAACCTCTCCCCGTGAGAGCCGCCCGACTCCCTGTCGCATCCTGGTTCGCCTCCCGTCGCTGCTGCACCGTCCGTCGCGGACTTCGGCTGCCCAGCGTACATCTTCTGTTTCATCCCCGTCGCAACAGTCCACCCATCATGAGGGCGGTCTATAAGCCCGCGCGCGCCGTTGGCCTGGCAGTACTCTGCTTTGCTGCCACCACCAAAGCACACGAACACCACATGGACAACATCCCTGAGGGCCAGTACGCTTCATCCGATCCCATAGTGCGTTACACCGCCAAACTCCCCCGCGTCGGCCTGCTGGAATCGTATACTGATGGACCAAACAGGACGCTATTCTATGGATACACATTCTCCTTCAATCCCTCGCCTGGGGCGTGCTATACCCCACGGGCATGGTCTTGGGCGTGCGTTTTCCTCAATCCCGCCCTCTCCCGCTTACGCAGCGGTTCCACTCACCTGCCTGTTTAGATCACTCGCTCGAGGTGGCATGTACCACTCCAATCGGTCGCGACCGTCATGGCCATTGTCGGATACATGCTCGGACATAAGCACAAGGGTCGTCAATTTGCGCCAGGTGTACACGGCAGCTTCGCCCCATGGTTGATGTGGATGGTCTTCACTCAAGTTATCCTCGGCGTCTACCTTAAGCTCCACCTCGAGAAGGGAATCCAAGGCAAGATCAGGAGATTCGTTGTCCCCGCTCACGGCGTCGTGGGCAAGCTCATTCCCGTTGCCGCCTGGGCCCAGATGCTGTTCGGCGGCATCACTTCTCTCGGATTTTGCCGCGGTGACCACATGGGCCAATGTCTGGCGCACTTCATCATGGGCAGCGCATTCATTGGCTATGGAATTATTATGACCATTCTGCTCCTGGTCGGGCAGGCGTGGTTGAAGCGCTCCGGACGGAGCCAGGAGTTCTTCGACTCGGTCATGATTGCGGCTTGGGGATGCGTCAACACTTTCACCGAGCATCGTTGGGGAGGCCCTTGGGTTCATAACGACCTACAACACACTTCCATGGGAATCGTCTGGTGGTGTGCTGGTCTCCTTGGTATCTGGTTGAGCAGGAGCAGGGACGGCAGGCCCAAGAGGAACCTCATTCCTGGCATCGTTATTCTTCTCACTGGCTTCGCAATGTCCGCTCACCCACAGACGCTGCCTCTGTCTACCATGGTCCACACCGTTTTCGGCTACACCCTCATGGCGGCCGGCCTCACCCGTATCATCGAAATCTCGTTCGTCCTCAAGGACAAGAATGGTGTCTCTGACGACGGCGCCGAGATTAACAGCTGGCAACACCTTCCTCCCTTCGTATGTTCAACTCCCATGCCCCCGCACTACTCAAGCTAACTTCTACAGCTCCTCTACACTTCCGGTTTCCTCTTTATGGGCGCGACTGAGGAGCAAATGGCGCTTCTTTCCGACGCCCACGTCACCCACGTTTCCTACGTCCTCATTCTCTACGGCGTTGCCTTCCTTCTTTACCTCTGTACGTCAACCCCTTTATGCGTCTTCATATACGTGAAACACGACACTAACAGGGATAATCCATAGTCGTCAACATGCTCCTCCACATGTACGCCACTTGGGCTTGGCCGGAATCTACTAAGCCCGACCCCGAGAGCGGCCGCGGCCAGCTTAACGGCCACGCCCGTCGCCCACACTCGAGATCCGACGCCCAGCGCCTGCGCGACGCGGAAGAGTTTGAGCTGGAGGGCTTGATCAGCGATGAGGAGGATGCGGCGAATCTGGATGGTAGCACGGATGCGGAGCCAGAGAGTCCGAGGCACAAAGAGGGAAGAGTGAGGGTTTAAGAAAGTGATGGGAGGAGGAGAAAAATATTTCTTTTTGGAAACGAGGGAAGGCGAGGGGAGCCAGGGAGAACTTCATCTTTTAACTACTACTTTTCCGTTGTTCAGACACAGATTCAGGGCCGTTATTCATTTCTCCTATACCTTTTTCTAGGGAAGGGTCCTCCTCGTCTTGGTTTTGGCTTTGCATGGCGTGCAGAACTGATTGCGATCTTTTCTGCTTGGCGTTGGATTTTTTTTTTTTCTATTTTGCTGTTAACGTCACTGTCTTGATATGTTGTACTGGGAGGGAGGGATGGATGATGGGAGAGGTGATCCGCTACGAGCATAGGTATTTCCGCTGATAGATTTCTCGGTCGAAGCCAATGTCTTGTGAGGAAGAAAGGAAGAATGCGTGTATTGCTGTTCGAGTGCTTTCTACGTTCTTCAGCTGGAGAGTATTCGAAGTAGATCACTATGGATTCTTGGGAGAGGAATAACTTTCTCTGCTTGTACGTTGAATTCAGGCCTTGGCCATGCAAATCGACCTTCCATATGTCAATGCTTGCGGCCGGCAAGCCAGTGTACTTGCTTTCTTGCCAGGAAAGGCACGTGAATATCTACACCACGATGCACGGCAGTATGACGGTATTACGTCCGCGAAGGGTAGACGGGAAACACGGCACGTGGATCAGTAGTTGTTTCACGTGCGGTACTTTGGCGGTGGCGGAGCGAGCCGAGTGCGGCTGGGGTATAAAAGGCAACGCCGCTTCGCTACTGGGTTGGAATATCGAAAAGCATGGGACGTAGGTTCTATGCTTCATAAACGCAATTGAGGGATGCCCACTTGTCCGGGGTGTCTTTGTGTTGGTTCCTACTCTCGCAATCTTCCCAGGCGGAATTTTTGTGGTGACCGGGGCAAATGATTGACGATGCTGTGCTGAAGAGGGTGATGCAGAGCTGCGGGGAGGAATGATGGTGAAGGCGGATATGGGATGATGCCAGTGAGAAATGCAAGGCGAGGAAGCTGATAAACGTGCTGATTCATATTTTCTGGGTCGAAGCGCACTCGTCAAACTAACGTTATGGGTAGCTAAAGGAATTGTCTAGGCGTAAGTGCAGATCAAACTATAAATTCACGTCCAGACTGTGGTTTATACTGTCTATGTAAACTGAATCCATCTAACAGAGCTTCCTCGCGGCTGCTACGAAGATCACGCGCCCATCATTCGGCTCACAGTTTGCGTATCACTGCTTGACTTTAAAACGTCACCGTCGACAGAGAGATAGTAGATTGTACGAAATTCACCTGACCTCGAGGTAAATTACAGAAGAGGTAGCCGGAAAGCTACTGTCTGGTTCGTGCCCGTTGTTTCTATTCGGCAAGCCTTTCAGTGACTTGCTCTGTCAGATCAAACATCACGTGGAGTAAATGAGATGGATACAGATATCTGAAAGAAGATGCTGAGTCTCAGCAAGATAGGTTATCGTTGCGGAGTGTTATTCAAAAGATATAGTCATCACTCAAGAGAATGTTTTTCGAAAACAACGCGCAGAGGGGCCCCGGAGCACATAATACATTTCACTTCACTTCCAAACAGTCGTGAGCTCAAATGTAGTAGTGGACTGTTGGTCCACAGTTGTGGCAGATAATTCGGAAATCGAAACATGAAAACTCCAATGCACTGGTTTATGTACATACCAAGACTGGATCACAAGGTCATCGTGCGCTGTCGAGTGGTGGCATGTGACATGATCCTGAGATTTGCTACTTAGACCTCTGTGAGCACGTGCATTTCCCCCGAGCACGTGTAGTAGTAGCCATTGCTTTGCCGTGCGGCGAAAGGTATAAATCAGCGAGCCTCTGAAGGCTCATGACAACCGCTATCAGAAGCGCCCATGAGGTTGATCCTCCGAACTATCAAGGAAAAACTTCCCTGAGCTTTCTGCAATGATAAGGAAGCCTTACTGCCGTTGTGCCTACAAAGGGAGATAAATTGCCACATGGCACGACGGGACACTCTTGAAAATTGTTGCATTTCATCAGCGAGTTGATCTGCTGTCTACGCCCCAAACCATGGAATAATGATGAACACCATCGTTAGATCTCCAGAGCATAACAATACGTTGACTCGCAGACACGATATGGAACATATAAGAATCATGCTACTGGTGGTAGTTTCACCGTAGAAGATAAACCGGGTCATCTAAGGGTAACATTTTTATTTCGTATCTCATCGTGGATCTCCCAGCTTGCAAAGCGAGAATATACCAGATCAAAGATCTCCACTGGCAGGCTTTGGCACATTGTGGAATTCGACATCGCTTCAACAGATGATGCCCCATGAGCCAAAGATACATGTTAGTGCACTGTACACCACTTTAATGATCTGTAAACACAGCATTGTGAAGAAGCGAGAATTTGATAATATACGTGTCATTCATGAATGTATAAGTATGTATGTAGAAGCAAAATTGCAAACAATGAAGGTTTGAATTAAGTGTGCAAGCAAATGACACACCCAAACAGCTGTGTCGGGCTTGAATTGTGGGCAGACAGAGGGGTTTGTGAATGTTTGGCTTAGACCCAAGCCTTGTTGAGGTTGTTGCCGAAGTTGCCGTTGTTGAACGGGCAGTTGGCGGCGCCCCACTTGTGCTCATTGAGGGCATCCGTGGTAGCCTTGGGGAGCTCATTCCAGTCGACCATCCAGAAGTCACGGCCAGGGCTGGTCTTGAACTGCAGCTCGTGGTTCCTGGGGAAGTTGGTCATGTATTCGACCTGGAGGCGGTTGCCATCGCGCATCTGGGGGTTGGCGGTCTTCTTGTAGGAGCCGTGGCCCGAAGCGGCGGCACCGAAGACGCGGGGGTTGGCGTTGGCCGCTGTTGATTGAAGTGTCAGCTGTCATTCAACTCACCAACTGAACTGTCAGGTTGAGGGAAACTCACGGTTGTCAATCCAGATGACGACGTTCTCCCAGTCGTGGCGGTGACCGAAGTTGCCACCGCCGTCGGAGATCTGGTCCTTGGGGAAGTACCAGGCGTACATAATGGCGTAGCGGCCATTGTGCCAGGCACCACGGGCATAGGTCTGACCGCGGCGGTCATCCCTACAGCCACCGGTGGCACTGCCGGTGTTGTCGAGACCACCGCTCACCTGGCCCCTGTCGTTGACGGCGGTGTACGACTGGCAGCCAGAAGCGATGTGGAGGAACGGCTCGTAGCGGCGGATGGCATTACCTTCAACACCACCACGGACCTTTTCCGCCATGGGCCAAAGAGAGTCGTGAGGGACCGTAGGAGCGCGCTTGTCCAGAGCCTGGATGCCCTCAGCAGCCGCCTCGGGAGCAGCAAGCGGAGCAGCCACAGCGCTGGAAGCGGCGGCGAGGAGGGCGATGAAGTTGCTGTAATGCATCTTGCGGTGCCAAAAGAATGTTTGTGTTGGTTCAAATGAATGGAGAGTTCGTCAGTGATGATGATCCAGTAGTGATGGCACTTGTGCTTTATATATCCCTTTCGTGCTTTGCTTGTTGTTGAAACAGCTACATATCTTGGCGATATCAGCTCCATTACAGTGATAAAGCAAGGACCAGAAGGTGACACTCGAGTTCGCTCTGCTGTGTTTCCTAACCTCGAACAGCCTTAGCAGGTGACTACCTATCGACTGTTGCTTGGCAGAGCTTGCTCCGCCCCGCCAATATCACAAATGACATCACGATTCATGGAGGCTGTACGAGACACTAGTCTATCCACGCACGTTGCTGACTCTTGCAACAGCAGCATAGGAAACAGTAGGAGCTGTTTTCTATACCTAAGGCAATGGAGCGTTATCCTTGTAAGCACATATTATCAGTTGATATTTATGCTACGTTCCGATCGTATTCCAGAAGTCTCTTGGCTTAGTGCATATTAGGAAGGACCATACTCACTCGAGGGCAAAATAAGTACCTACGGCTCCTTACGGAAACCACAGGAAAGGCGCACATGACGAAACAGCCACGGCGGGATCTACACGAATTACATGGTTGACTCAGTGTTTAAGCCTCGCTAGGCTGAGTCGAGCGGCTAAACTCTATTCGCAGGGCAGAATTTAGCTCGTTCGTGCCACGCTAATGCCCGAACGTAAGGCTGACATGCACCCGGAGAATAGACATACTCTCGACGTACATTAGCCAGAGCAGCAATATTGCTTATACAATACTTTATAGTAGAGCACATTCTTACATCTCGGCTGGATGTGCAAGATGGACTATACTGTTCCCAAACTTGGTGTTCCCACCTGCAACGTCTGAGATCGCTCCATCTGGTCCGAGCACCGTATGATTGAATCACGCTTGTCACCTGCGCTAGAGTCGCTGGCCGGGCGTTCTAGCATCCTTACCTGTTTCCTGGAGAAAGCGCTAGCTGCAGGACCCTTCCTTGTTCTTGGCCTAGAGCCGAGGCAGTTTTGCCCTCACTGTTTCGCCTCTTTTCTTGCTCCTGCTATATTGGGATATGGAATATACCGGATACGAAGTTTCTCCATCTCCAGAGGCGTGTTACAGCCGAAGGCTAGCGTGAGCAACAGCAAGGCCCTAGAAAACGGAAGACTTATTCCTCAGCATTTTCTTTATGATGAATAGCATATGTGGATAGCAGAAGCTATCGTCCGGATGTGAATGTACAATTGTTATTTCGACATCGACGTCCCATGGTATGAGCGAAATACAAACCTAAGCTAGCCTTCGGCTACAACACCCCTATGTACACCGACTCTTGGCAACGAAGGAGGCTCTTCGGTAATCTCGTGTACTGACTCGGGTATATCCCGCGCCGGGCCGTTCAAAAAATCAGACGGGTAGATCGCCGAAGCTCCCGATTCTGTTCCGAATCCGAATCCGGGACGCTGGTGAGGATATCCTTGTGGCGGCAAGCCGGCTTTTCCGATCCCAGTGTGAGATTGAGGATGGATCAGAGTAGCCAACTGGAACGGTGATGGCAGTTGGGGAAAGGGTAGTGACTGGGTGTAGATAGTACACGTAAAACGATACACACACCTTTCTCTGAGCTACATGACTCTCTCACACAACAGTATCAGCAGAGCAGCCATCATGGTCCCGCACTTTCGGAAGCTGTCAGGTGTGACATTTGGACCCTTTGGCGCCATTATCGCACTATCGTCTGCATGGCCGGCGTGAGAAGCGAAATTGGACCCTTGGCGACACTTAAGGAAAAATTTCCCCACAGAGTACGAGACGCCACCACTTGGCGTGAACCTCTACGCATCCATCTCAACAGTCTCCTATACCCTCCGGTCCACCCCTTACCATGGATTCCCGGACCACTTGAAGAGAGCACAGACGACGTTTAACAGACGTTCGGTGGGTCCGCAGAGTCGAGAACTCTTAACAGGTTGGACATACCTTGGAAACCAACGCAGTGGCAACGTCGTGAAACATGTACTTCTGAAGAATTTCGGAAATAAGAGTCTGAAGGACTAAAAGAAATGTTCGCAATGGGAGTTGTGATTGAATTAGATCCACACCCAAATGTGCAGGGCGATCTTCAGGACTTTGATAAAATACAGATGTAGAGATGATTGCGTACCTGTGGCAGAATTCCTCCAACGCCATGCCATGCTGAAATCGTACACTCACTTTGCGACGCAACATGCTTTCAAGTTCGAAAAAGGCATGTCAAACCTTCCACAACCCCCTCTTCGCAATCACCTGCAGCGTTTTCCTGCTCCTGCTTGATTCAAGCGGAGCCGCTTTAGCCGGAACGCCAACACCATCACTCTGCAGTGGGAGTACCCACACCAGATATCCCTCCCGGCATTCTGGACCTCCAATCCCCTCTCGCACTAGCTTCTCGACTCGTCGAATGCGAGTGTCCCGCTCTTAACCGCACGCCATCATCTCTCAACTCCCTACCCTGTCGAGCACGCTCCACCCGCCCGGCCCTTTCCTCGGCTTCGCGAAGCTTCTGGCCCTCCACAGCCATGCGAGCCTCAAGCTCATTCGCCGGGCCTGGAGCGAACTGCCGTTGCGGCTTCGGTAGCGCTGCCGAGCTGGAAGAAGCGGCCTGCGACGCCGAGCCATTTCCTGTGCGCCCACCGGCCTTGCTGCCGCCATCCATGACCGTCTCGATGCTTTCGGCCATAGCGTCGACGGCGGGTTCATCGGCCGCCTGCTCGGCACCTTCTTCGCCGGCAGAGCCACCCTCGTCGCCGCCGCGGGTGTTCTTCTTGCGCGGCCAAACATTAGGCACTACGATTTGTTGGAATCGAGGCTCGACGCAGCGCTCATCGAACCATGTGTGCAGGCGGCTCTCAATAAGCTGGGCAATTTTCGGAACGTCCTGAAGGCGTGAACGGCTACCAAGAAGAGAGCGAACTGAGAGATCGAGGCGATAGTCATCCAGGAAGGTAAAGGCTAGGGTGGTAGGAGTATGTGAGGAAGAATTGGAGCCTGGGTTGGAGGAATTGAGGTCTGCAGAAGCTGACGGCTGTGTGGATGGGATGAAAGACAGTGATAGCTATATACCAGGTCAGTCAACTGAGCCAAAGAGTCAAAAATGTAGACAATACTCACAGTTCCACTGAACCGCACCACTGACACTGCTAAAGCAACAGGCAGCACTGCGACCCTGGGTCTTGGCCAATTTAGCATCAACGTCGTCTCGATACCCAAGGTGATGACGTCGCTCAAATCCACGTCCATCCGTGCCTGCAACCTGCCCTCATTCGAAAGACCCCCATCACTCTTATTCGGGCTGCCCAATCCCAACCCGCCATCCTCGACCGGAATGACCCTGCAATTGCTGAAAATGGGGAACTCGTCGCCCAGCTCGATCTCGGTGACGCGTATCTCTCCCAGCCAGTCCGGACGCGTGGGGCCGTTCAGAATGTTGGTCAGCGAAGTCAGCACGGCATCGTCCTGGCGGGCGTCGGCGCGCAGCTGGGCGATGGTTTGGGCGATCAGCACGTTGAACCAGTCCAGGCTCTCGGGCTGGTGGCCCTTGACGTTGTAGTAGGTCTTAGCGAGGATGGTGGCGCTGGTAACGGGCGGCGGCGGGCGCAGGATGGTGCTGCGCTTGTGACGGAGGAGGGTCGAGGACGCGGGCGGGACGCCGGCGGCGGTTGCGGAGAGGGTGCGCTGGTGGGCGAGGGTGCGTTCGCGCCGTTCCGCCGCCCGCGTCGCGTGCCGCACGTCGGCTGGCGGCGGCTCGCCGAAGATGAAGAACTTGATGAAGAAGAAGATCAGGAGCGTCACCGAGAGCTGGCCTAGCAGGAAGCCCTGGGTGAAGGAGAGGCCGGTGGACTGCGGTGTCGGTGCCACGGCGGGCACGTCTGGCGGGGTTGAAGTCAGTGTCTGGTATACAGCTGGCAGAATGGGGAACCTGCCTTTTGCACCATCCATTGTGCAGGAGGGAAACACAGGGAGACTGGCGTCTACCGCAAGGACATGGTTCTGCATGAATTGCGAGAAGAAACTGCAGGTGTTTGACGCGGAGCTGGTCAAGGACGTGCTTCCTGACTCGCGGTCGAGAGCAAATCCTCCGCAATGACGTCCACGCGCCCGCACCGCGTCCACGGCCATCTAGGCTTTCCCCGGACTCTCCCATCACCACCTCGTCTCCGTCCAATCTCCCCGCGGACGACACGCTCCGCCCGACCGATGCCATGAACAACGACGCCGACAGCCCCAGCCTCTCCCCCTCGACCGCGCTGCGGCACCAGCCGCGCCTCCAGCTGCCCGCGACATGCGAGCCGCCGACGAGCGGCAGCGGCGACGCCAACACCAACCCGGTCAAGCAGGCGACGTGGATCATCTTCGGCGCGACGGGCCACATGGGGCGGTCGCTGACGCGGGCGGCGCTGGCGCACGGCGACCGCGTGGCCGCCGTCGGGTGGACGCAGGAGAACACGGTCGAGCAGATGAAGCGGTGGGAGGCCAGCAACGGGCCCAACTGCCTCGGCCTGCTGTGCGACGTGCGCGCCCGCGAGACGGTTGCTGCCGCCATCAGGGCCGTCACAAATCGCTGGGGCTCTTTTGGCATCGTGGCCAATTGTACCGGCTACGGCGTCATTGGCGCGTGTGAGGAACAGGACGAGGCTGAGCTGCGAGCGCAGGTTGAGACGAATTTCTTCGGCACCGTGCATATACTCCAGCTCACCTTGCCGCTGTTTCGTGCTCAGCAGCATGGCAGGTACTTGATTTTTAGTAGCACGGCAGGCGCGTTGGGAGTGCCTGGGTTGGGGCCGTATTGCGCAACGAAATATGCGGTGGAAGGGTTGATTGAAAGCATGTTGTATGAAGTGGACGCGTTCAATATCAAGGCGACGCTGGTAGAGCCGGGGCATGTGCGGTTGGATGAGCCGGACGATTCCGACGGAGAGGGCGTCAAGTTGAAGCGGTATGGCCACTTCTTTGTGAAGCCGGCAAGAGAACCGTACAATGGCCCGACTGCGCCCGCTGGACATGCGAAGCGCATGGTTCAATGGCTGAATGATCGGCAACCCACTAGTGCAGTCAAGAGTGCCGAACTGGTCTGGCAATTGGGTCATTGCTCATATCCGCCATTGAGACTGTTGCTGGGCTCTTACGCGGTAGACAGTATCAGGGATCGCTTGAGAAGTGTAATCGAAGAGGTAAGCGCGAGTTTTGCTCACCAATGTTTTGTCTGGCTGACACAGTACAAGATCGAGGATTGGAAACACCTAAGCTTTCCAGCGAACGCTGAGGAAGAACAGCAGTCATCACAAATGCCAGGTGGAGCCCAAGAAGGCGGAGAATGAATACCCAGGAGAAGCATGAAATTCAAGAATTTTGAGGGTAGTCTAGGCCTTGCGGACGGGTTTGATCAATCTCCCCAAGGACCCTGAAAGGCGATACGCATTGTGTGGGAACGCCGTATCCTAGACCGTGAACCTGTACAATGCCCCTGGGGAGAATGCACTGTGACTGAAAATGCTAGGTACCATTTGTTTAAGCATGGCAGAGGCTTCGCTGGAAAAGTTTGCACGGGGACAACCTGTTGCAGCTTGACTATGAGGGATGGTAATGCATGTTGGATGGTAATGCATGTTCCGAAGACGCGATTGTAATTCCGGTTCAACTGTGTCTGATCTAGTGTGCGAAGAACGAACACGGATTGTAATGTTCTGAGTAGGCATGTGAAAGTCTGCATATCACAAATAGCATCATGCAAAAGTAGTGTCCTGGATCCCTTTTATTTTTCCTAGTTACCCTTTTATTTTTACGTCAATTGTTCGTATGGGTCAACTTGTGCATTTAAGCAATGGTCTTCTCCTTCATCTCAATGCCGTACTTCTCCTTGAGCTCCTTGATGAGCCTGCAATATTAACGTTAGCATGTAAATCATTCGTGGGGATTCTAGGAAAGACTTACGGGTCGTTGATGGCAGGAGTCATGGGGGCGAGAATACCCTTCTCGCTGATGGAGCCGTTCAGGACCTGCTTGACGGCGACGGCGCAAGGAACACCAACGAGCTTGGCCATGGCCGAGTAGCCGCCAGAGCCCTCGGGAGCACCGTACTCGACGAGAGTCGAGGTGCGTACCTCCTTGGAGCCGTCGGCGTGCTCAATGCCGAACTTGTGCTGCAGCATGACCAGATCCCTCTCGCCCTTCTCGTACTGCATCTTCTTCTCAAGAGTGGCGCAGAGGGTATCGAGAGGGTTGCCGCGGGGAGTGACGGGCTCCTGGCTGAACATGCCGATCCAGCGGAGACCGTTGAGGATGCGGGCCTTCTCCTCGTTGTTGGCGAAGTTGGTCTTGGAGCCGATGGCCCAGACGAGGTCGGTATCGGCGTCAGAGGAGGAGCCAAGGACGCGCTTGGTGACCTCGCGCCAGGACAGAGGAGTGCTGCCAGGCTTGAGGTAGTCGACCTCGTCGTCGGACAGGAAGCCAATGTCGACGAGAGCCTTGATGAACTCGGGGAAGCCCTGGAAACGGAGGGTACCACGGACGATGGTCTCAGCCTCCGGGATGTTGTAGCGCTCCTTGTAGGGAGTGCTGTCACGGTTGGGGTAGGCGACGAAAGCGTAGCCAGGGTAGATGAAGTAGGGTTTGGCAGTGCCCATCAGGTCCTTGGAAGCAATGTCGACGACCTTGCCGCCGTCGTAGTACTTGGCGGCGTTGCGGAGAGCAAGGAGGACACCGCGAGACGACCACGAAAACTTGTAACCAAGCGGGTTGTCAGAGTCCTCGGGGGCGGGGAGACCACCGCAGTAGGAAAGGAAGGAGGTGATCTTGCCACCGGCCTTGTGCACCTCATCGATGGTCTTGACGGCGTACAGGTGGTCAATACCGGGGTCGAGACCGATCTCGTTCATGACGGTGATGCCAGCAGCCTTGGCCTCGGCATCCAGCTCCATCATGGCGGGAGAGACGTAGCTGGTGGTGACGACATGCTTCTTCTACATGGGTGTGAGAATTGCTTGGTTTGATCAATAGTAGGTCATGACTTACGTTGCGGATGGCAGACTTGATGACAGTGGCGTGGTGGGTGTAGGGAATCAGGGAAATGGTCTGCAATCAATCAGTTTTTGGGCCAATGGTCAATCTGGTGGATTGTATCACTTACAAGAGCGTGCTTGCCAACCTGAGCATCAAGGGCCTTGTCGTCCGAGACGTCAAGAGAGATGGCGGTGGCGTTCTTGATGCCCTCAGAGAACTTCTTGGCGTTCTCAAGGGTACGGCAGGCTACGAAGATTGTTGGCTGCTAATTCGGCTTCCGAAGTGACGTTTCTACTTACCAACGGTGACCTAAGTGACGTTAGCATTTACAGGTGTGATCAGTGGGGTGGTGGCACGTACGTTGAAGCCGGACTCGCTCAGGATCTCGGCAGTGGGACGGGCCACTGAACACCAAATCAGAACGAAGCCATTTAGCCGACATAATCATCACTCACCAAAGCCGGAGCCGAGCAGGAGGATGGACTGGCTAGAGCCGGTAACGGGGGGAATAGCGTCCATTTTGGCGAAGATTCAAACAAATGATGGTCCTGCAGACGGAGCGTGAGCGATCAATTGAGCTCGAAACCCGATGCAAAGGGTCGGGGGCAAGAGTACGATCGAAATGAACGGATTTATATGTAGTAGAGAGCTTGGAGACCCACCTTCGTTGATGTTTACTTCGAGGTGTCGTTGGGCGCGCCTGAAAGTGACTCAAAAGAATTCTATGGTGGGGTGCCACCGCCTCCGTCATCGCTGCGGCAAACCCCTGTGCGGGGCGCGGCGGGCGCTTGGCTGCGGCTTTTGCGGCCAGTGCCTGCCGGCGATCGGCCTTTCTGTGCTCCCGGCGTCGAGAGGCGCAGCTGGAGCTTGTCGCCAAACTGCCACGAAACACAAACAACGGCTGGCCTTCCAGAGGCTTCCAGGCAGCCGCGACCTTAAACCTTGCGCGCGGCCCGGCGCCTGTCCATCCGTCTGCCTCCGCCCAACTCCAATCCACCACCGCCGACACCACTGCCAAACATGGATGTCGTTTGGTCTTGGCCGCCGGTGACGAGGTATGTCCGTAGCTTGATCATACTCGTGCGCAGATACTGATTCCGATGCTGATTGCAGGACCCTCGTTGTAGGCTCGTTTGTCACCTCCATCGGCGTCTATAGCAACCTCATTCCCGCCTACCCTTTGGTCTTCCTTCCAAACAAAATCTTCACCTTTCCACCGCAGATCTGGAGGCTGGTTACTGCCTTCTTCATAACTGGGCCGCGAACTGGCATCATATTCGACCCATACTTCCTGTACCAGTATGGTTCGCAGCTGGAGCTCAGCTCCTCGCGCTTCACTGAACCGGGTTCCTTCCTCACGTACATTGCCTTCAATGGCCTTGTCATTTCGGTAAGTCCCGTGTCTTGGCTATGCGCGCATTGCTCCTTTCGACGCCACTTCCCTTTTCAACCTCGAATATCTGCCCGCCCAGTCTCTCTAGCTGAAGCGGTTCCTGGAATCGAGGAAGATTACCGCTGCACTTCACATGCGCCAATCATTCGCAAAATCCTTATGGTCCATGTGCGGTGCAGCCATGGTGGGAATGTCTTGAGAAAACTGAACGGATTATCCATTTCGTTTTGTGGTTTCGACTCCCTACACACCTTCGCATGCCTACCCTATACTGTCGCCTCACAGACGGACGAAGCAGACGAATGATTGCTAACTTCGTTCAAGGCTCTGGCTGGCTACTGGCTCGGTTCTGTCGTTCTCCTCTCTGCCCTCATGATGGCAGTCACGTACACGTTCGCCCAGGACAACAGCAGCAGGATGGTCACGTTCTTCATTGTCACCATCCAGGCCAAATACCTACCGTATCTGCTATTGGTCTGGACCTTCGTCGCGGATGGACCCTCACCGGCTATGCTCCAGCTTACCGGGCTTCTTTCTGCTCATCTCTACGACTTCTTGACCCGCATTTGGCCGACATTTGGTGGTGGCAGCAATCCGATCAAGACCCCAAGATTCATTAGGCAGTACTTTGAGGGAGGTGGTGTGCGGCCTGCTCCTCAGCAGCGTGGCTTCGGCGTGGCTTATGCCCCACCTGGTGAGGCGCGTACTACTGGCTCAAGTTGGGCGTCAACACGTGGTCCGGGCCGTCGTCTCGGTGGAGAATGAAAGGTCACGAAAATGAGCAAGATTCACGGAATTAATGATGTTCTGAGGCTGTACTTGTATGCTAGTACCGTAATCTAAATCAAGCTTCTCTGCAGGAATGGCTCGTTTTCCGTCTTTCAGTCCGTTGCCTCGATGTACGAAAACGAAACCTCATCATGCCGCCTCCGGCTTCTGCCCATAGGTACAGTATATCTTGAAGTATGTTTTATACTTCTGGGAGAGTTGCTCTTTGATGACGGCTGCACTCAGTGCTTCGCTGCGGACAAGGTCCCAGCCCAGGACGCGAGTAAAAATTGCTAGGCAGCTTGGCCTGCAAATGAGCCGTTAGTCCAATTCTTGTAAGCGGTAGATAGCTGACTTACCGAACCGCCTCAACCATGTTGAGCAGAGCGCATTTTCCGAGCTGAATCTTGTCTGGGTCCCAAGTCCCGAGCGGAACTTTCACAACGTGCTGGTGAACATTTATGAAGCCAGCCTTGACCATACGATCCTTCTGCTCATGCGCAACATTGAATCTTCTTCCCATTTTTGCGGATGCTTCGTCCGTCTTGACCTGCCAGAAGTGCGACTGCGAGTTTTCGAACCCCGGGTCTTCTGTCTCAAACCAGGCCGATGGTTCCTGGTGCTCAACCCAACCACCTGGCTTAAGGTGCTCGTAGCTCTGTCGCCACAGCTTATCCCAGTCTTCGATGCCAGCGTAGACATAACGGGCATGTATGAAGTCGAATCGACCTTTCTCGGCATAAATCCAGTCGGCATTGGCGTCGTCGATAATGAACTTGCAGTTCGGCGCAGACCCTGTACGTGCGCAATCAAGGTTAGCATAGTTCCCGCGCAAGCTTCAGAGAGTCCTTACAAGATGGCTGAATGGGGCTTAAGTCGGTGCCAATCACTTGACAGTCCGGGTGGGTGTCAGCAAAATCGAGGGCCCAGAGTCCTGTTCCAGTTCCAATATCGAGACAGAGTTTGGGATCTTTAACGGGCGCTTTACACAACTCGCCTTTGAGAGCGAGGCTGAAGCAGTGGCCCATCAGATCAAGTCTGTCCTGTTCTTTTTCATCGTCCGGGAGGAGGTAAGTGCCTTCTCGGTGGGCATGGTACCGGCGGCCGTTTTCGAACTTTCCCTCTCTGATGGACGAGGTCACCGAGGCAGATAAGTCAGTGTAGAGAGAATCCGTTTCGTAGAATGGGTCGGTATCGCTTGCCATGGTGCCGAAAAGAGGTCAAACCTGGGCTGGATACTATAGAAAGCGAGCGATGTGTTTCTTTCACTATATACTATCTTGATTGCGGCACGGTCGAACGATACAGGCACGGAGTGGAGACGGACAAGCAAGTCTCTCAAGGATGGAAGTGTTTGGCGAGCCCGCCTTCCCTTCTGGCGTAGTTTTGACAGTTGTGAGCGCGGCGCAGCAATGCAGGGGGCGCATATTCGCCCAGCCAGTTGGTAGCAGTCCATGTGATGAAGTATTGGGGACTCAAAAGTGCGATGCACACAATGAAGAAATTGACCAAGTGCAAAAAAGGGCAGAGCAAGATAGTCGTTTGCAAGTATTCTCTGTATTTCCAAGCAATCTTCTTTAAACTCTCAACAACGTCTCGAACAGCTCCCGAAAACGGGTGAATCTGCTGACATTGGCAAGCATATATGCCGACAGAAATATGTGATACCGTTTTGAAACATATCATTGCGTAAACGGCTGTTCAAAGACGAGGTGCTAACGGGACATCTAGGGCTGGTGTGTGTGTGGAGAGCCCGAGCCAATCAAAACGTGGCGCGCACGGGCCAGCGCAAGAAGAAGCGACAAGCGAAAAAAAGTCGAGCTTCACTTTGCACTCCACCTCCAGCACGCGACGACCGTCCTCTCGCAGCGCGAACACAGCAACGTCCAGCATTCCCCGCGCGGAGACTTTCAAAATGGCTAACCTCGTCTCTGCCAACGATGCGGACTACACCATCAAGCCGTCCGCGACCACCGCGCCCATTGACACCAGCGAGTGGCCGCTGCTGCTGAAGAACTACAGCAACATGCTTGCTCGCAGCAACCATTTCGTCCCCATTCCTTACGGTTGCGCCCCTCACAAGCGCGATCTTAAGAGCTACATCTCTAGCGGTGTCATCAACCTCGACAAGCCCTCCAACCCCTCCTCGCACGAGGTTGTCGCTTGGGTCAAGCGCATCCTGCGCTGCGAGAAGACCGGTCACAGCGGTACCCTCGACCCCAAGGTCACCGGATGTCTGATTGTCTGCATTGACCGTGCCACCCGCCTGGTCAAGTCGCAGCAGGGCGCCGGAAAGGAGTACGTCTGCGTCATCCGTCTGCACGACAAGATCCCCGGCGGCGAGGCTCAATTCGCCCGTGCTCTCGAGTCCCTCACCGGCGCTCTCTTCCAGCGCCCCCCGCTCATCTCCGCCGTCAAGCGTCAGCTCCGTATCCGTACTATTCACGAGAGCAAGCTCTACGAGTTCGACAATGACCGCCACCTGGGTGTCTTCTGGGTGAGCTGCGAGGCGGGTACCTACATTCGTACGCTCTGCGTGCACTTGGGTCTGCTGCTCGGTGTTGGTGCGCACATGCAGGAGCTCAGGCGTGTCAGGTCCGGTGCCATGAGCGAGGACGACAACATGGTCACTCTCCACGATGTCCTCGACGCCCAGTACGTCCAAGACAACAGCATGGACGAGTCGTACCTCCGTACCGTCATTTCCCCACTGGAGTCTCTCCTCACTGGCTACAAGAGGGTTGTTGTCAAGGACAGCGCTGTCAACGCCGTCTGCTATGGTGCCAAGCTCATGATTCCCGGTCTGCTTCGTTTCGGTAAGTGCCTACTTCTCATTTTCATTTTGATCTGTGTCTAACTTTTACACAGACAAGGAGATCGAGATCCACGAGGAGGTTGTTCTTATGACCACCAAGGGCGAGGCCATCGCTCTGGGTATTGCCCTGATGTCCACTGTTGAGATGACCACTTGCGACCACGGCGTTGTTGCCAAGATCAAGCGTGTTATCATGGAGCGTGACCTCTACCCCAAGAGGTGGGGCCTGGGCCCTGTTGCCACCGAGAAGAAGAAGCTCAAGGCCGATGGCAAGCTCGACAAGTATGGCCGTGTCAACGAGAACACGCCCGCCACCTGGAAGCAGAATTACAAGGACCTTTCCCCTGGCGAGCAGGCTGCCGCCGGCTCGGAGTCTCTTGCCGAGACCACCTCGAAGGAGGATGTTCTCAGCGCACCTCCGGTCGCTCCCGTCGCTGACAACGAAGAGCTTCCCGACGCTCCTGCTGAGGAGTCCAAGGACAAGAAGCGGAAGAGCAAGCACGAAGGTGAGACGGCCGAGGAGAAGGCTGAGCGCAAGCGCAGGAAGGCGGAAAAGAAGGAGAAGAAGGAGAAGCGCAAGTCGCTCAAGTCGGCCAAGGATAGCGACAGCGAGTAAGGAGTGGATTTACAGCAAGTTCTAAACATTTCACGTGCAAGGATGGGAACGGCATGCTTGGTTGGGAATTAAGCTCAGCCGGCCCTTTTGGAGAGTCAGCCGCCTGGCTGCAAGTATAGCATTGACTGAGCCTGTACCATACCACTTCCGGATGGGGAGTTTGCGGATTATGATGGCGTAATACGGAACATTGGGATGGGTTTCTGATAATTGCGAAAAGCAATCGAATGAAAAAAGTTTTCATTACTGATATTTCAACCCATCTTGTTTGGCACTCAAACCTGATTGATCCACCCACCTCGCAAACAGCCAATTGAGGATGCTCACAAGTATGGTTCGTTACAATACGCCAATGCCGGCTGCAGCTTACGGCGCTTTGGGCGAACCCTTTCGTTCCGCCGTAACGACACGTTGATCTTTGAAGCCGCTAGGCAGTAATGAGAGTGAGCGTAGAATTTACACTCCACTAGTGTTTTCTCCGGCACATGGTTGGTGGTCGTTAGCAGTCCCATTGAGCGAACGGATATGGGCTTTTAGGGACGATGCACAGCATGAAGTCCGCCGGCTATGAATTTCACGAAGTCAACACGCGAGAAAAGTCCGGCATTTCATCATGATCCGCGTTTTTGTAGATCATGGTGTTGCGGCTCGAGAGGTCGGCTGCGGTGGGCGCCAAGCGCGGCGGAGATCGAAGCTACCAGAAGCTTCCACAATCGATAAGAGCGGGAACCAGTACGTCAGGCCCGGGCGCCCAAGCTCACCGGCGTGGGGAGACTGGGCCTTGAGGAATCGCCCAGAAACCTGTCTTGCACATGATACTTCCACGCACTACCTTCACTGCCACTGGCTATTAGAAAACCTTCAACTTACCCACTACTGCTACTCCGCTCACGACACTACGATTTTCATTTCACAACACTTAGTTCCACACATGCACCATGGTCAAAGAGACCAAGCTCTACGATGCGCTGGGTACGTCCACCCCAACCTTCCACCCTGTTCCACACGCAAGGCTAACCTCTCGCCCACAGGCATCAGCCCTTCCGCATCACAAGATGATATCCGCAAGGCCTACAGGAAGGGTGCCCTGAAGTGGCACCCCGACAAGAACAAGGACAACCCGCAAGCTGCTGAGAAGTTCAAGGGTAAGTGAACTCACCCCTCATTCTCTGTCGCACAACGCGACAATAACTACCGCGGGTATGACTGACTTTCCGCTCGACAGAACTCTCGCAAGCCTACGAAATCCTGTCCGACCCCGAGAAGCGCAAGATGTACGACCAGTTCGGCCTCGAATTCATACTACGCGGCGGTGCTCCTCCGCCAGACGGTGCCGAAGGCTTCGCGACGGACGGTGGCAACCCCTTCGCAGGAGCCGGCGGCTTCCCCTTCAGCGGCATGGGAGGCGCAGGCGGCCCGGGAGGCGGCACGAGGACGTTCCACTTTTCGACCGGTGGCGGCGCCGGGGGGCCCGGGGCCTTCAACTTCTCCAACCCCGAAAGCATATTCTCCGAGTTCTTCCGCAGCGGCGCCGCTGGCGGCATGGGTGGTGGTGGTGGCATGGACGAAGACGACTTCGCGGCAGGATTCGGCGGCATGCCCGGAGGCTTCCCCGGCGCCGGGGCAAGGCCCGGTGCGAAGAGGTCTGGCAGCAGCCGCTTCCCGCAGGAGCCGCGCAGAGCGCAGACGCCCGAGGTCACGGTGGTCGAGAAGCCGCTGCCCGTGTCGTTGGAGGAGCTGTACAACGGCACGACCAAGAAGATGAAGATTAAGCGCAAGACGTACGATAAGAACACCGGCAAACAGAGCACGCAAGACAGGATCCTCGAGGTTCCCATCAAGAAGGGTCTCAAGGCTGGCTCGAAGATTAAGTTCTCGGATGTGGGTGATCAGGTCGAGGGAGGTACCCAGGACCTGCACTTTATCGTCCAGGAGGTAAGTCATCTGAAGGGTTAACACTATTTTGTTGAGCCACGCCTTGCTAACTCAGTAACAGAAAGAGCACCCGCTGTATAAGCGCGAAGGCGACGACCTGAAGCACATCGTCGAGATCGACCTCAAGGAGGCTCTCACCGGCTGGAACAGAACCGTCCAGACTATCGACGGCAAGAACGTATCCGTCCGGTCCGGAGGCCCCACATCACCCGAATACACCGACCGTTTCCCCGGCCTGGGTATGCCGAAGAGCAAGAAGCCCAACGAGCGCGGCGACTTCGTCATCGGCGTCAAGATCAAGTTCCCGACCAGCCTGACGGCCGACCAGAAGAGCAAGTTGAAGGAGATTTTGTAAACGCTGTCGAGAGACAATCCGGGAGGAGATTCTGGTGGGTTCTAAAGGGCCTCATGATCTTGCCCTTGGCCACGTGAGCTTCCGTCCGGATGCGGAAATTACTCCTTCACATCCAACTCTTCCTCGGCATCTCTGTGCCTTGCCCCTCGAGGCGGAGATAAAGTATGCATCCTAAAAGATGCAGAGACGCGTCATGAAGCGGGGCGTTGGAGTTCTATGTGTTTGAATGCTTTGGACTTTTTCCCTTTTTGCAAGCCATTTCAACGCCAAATGGAACGAACTCAAACCACCGGTTGGTATCACCGTAAGGCATGGCCCGCATGAAATATACGAGCCCTGCTGCTGCAGATGATGAATTGGCAGCCGTTTTTTTTCTTTTCTTCATTGCACAAGTGTAGGCTTTTTCCTTATTCTTTTCTTAATTTGTTCTTGCATTGGGCGGATGGTTGGGGTTGGAGAGGGGGCTACTGCACAAAGATGCCGGCATTCTTGATTTCCTTTTTGTTCTGCACCCGCCTTGAGATGGAAAACGATCTGAATACGTCTGGGGATGAAGATTGGGGAAGAGGTGGGTGGGGTGGAGAGGAGGCGAGGCCGGCTTGAGAGGTAGGCTTGGCTGGGTTTGTGATGCTGATGGTGATAGATTAGTGGTTTTCGCCATAATAAAAGTTGCTTCGAAAGAAATGTTCATGTGTCATCATTTGTGAGTAGTGGATGTAGCTAACTGAGCACAGGATTTCTGTGAGGATTGGATGTAGCCATGAAGTCAGCTCGCCGGTATAACAAATGCAACTGTAAACCATGTGTTGGTAGAGACTGACATACACAGTAGACAAGCTGAAAGCATCCAAACGAAAGCCTCAACTTCTTAACTGTGTTGTAATTCCAAGCGGATCAGTCTTGCAGAATTCATAGACCCTCACTCTGGTGAACCCCCAGGCCTTTGTGGATACCAAACATTCACGAGCCTCGTTGCCTCCTCCTTGCTATACTCATGCTTTTTGTCCGACAGGTGCTGCTGCACGTTCCATTTGCGGCGGAAGTTCTTCTGGCAGAGTTGGCAAGTGAATGTTTGTTGCACGCCAGTCCAACTGGGACAAGTGGTGGCTTCGCGCTGGTGTCTTTGTAAAGTTTGCTGATTGATGAAGGTGTGGCCGCAGCAATGAAGCGAGGGAGCCGGGGAAGTGGATTGTGTAACGCTGTTCTCGCTCGCTTGGCCATGGAGTCAGCCCTAGCCTTGGGAAGAGTACAGATGAATTACTTACTGGCATCATTGGTCCAGGCAGGGTACGAGAAGTCGAATCTGTTTGCTAAGAAACTAGATTTCCATTTCTCTGCATACGACGCGGCTTGAATATCAGCAGTCATGTGAGGACTACTTGTGTCGTCTTTGGCGGATGTTGCCGCTGAGTCAACCATGGGGCAGGTGTATGCTGGGAGAAAGAATTCGCGGGAGTTTTGAGAAAGGGAAAAAGAGGAATAGAGGGAAGTAGCAGTATTGCGCCCTTAAGAATTGCTTGAGTATCCATCCCTAGAATCTGTGGGTTTTATCAAAGCAGCGCGTCGTTGGATTATCTTCCAGTCTATACCAGAGCTGGAAACCCAATAGGTAATACGCGCCTTGTAGTACAAACGTCCATCGGTTTCGGGTCAGAAAACGAGGCGGATCACGTGCCGAGAAGGGACCATGCCAAACACCACACAAAACCCTTTCTACCCTAACGGCCGGCACGATTCCCTCGAGAATTCGTCAATTAACAAGATACTGCCATATTGTGCCATATTAACCCCACTCTCTGTGCTTTTCTCATAGGCCCGCCTGCAGGTTGACAAGTAGATGAATCACAATCGACCCAGCCGACGTTGCCCCGCGGGTGGCCCCGTCCTTCTCCATTCTATATAAATACCAGCATGGGCTTTTTTTTTTCTTAAAAAAAAACTCTATGGATTTAAGAACGACTGATCTATGGGTTGAGACTCTTTACAATGGTGACTAAGCGAGTTGGCTGCAGCTTAACTCGTCGACACCTACAAAAGGGTGTCGCAGCAGAAGGCTAGCGTGATTTTGTCTTTCGCTCTTGTTATGGGTATCATGGGTATATGTGGATGTAAATATAGGATCAATAACTCCGCATTTACGTTCAGACGATGGTTTTAACTATCGATTATGAGCGAAAAATAAATTCACACTGGCATTCGGCTGAAATACCCTCTGCGCATAACCCATAGTTAGCGTTCTAGTCTATCAAAGCTCAAAGTACAATAGCCGTGCAATTATCCTGAACCTACACTTCTCAAGCCTTTCCCTCAACAGCTTCTCTCACTAGCTCTTCAATACCCCTCCTCTCCAATCCTAGAAGCTTGTTCCACCGGTCCGCTGCCTCAGAAAAGTCAGACCCGTACACTGGATTAAACATGGCCGCCATAACAGAATCATAGATAGTCTCTCTGGACAAATCGCCTGCCGCCTGTCTTGACCTTCCCCTGCGGAGCGACTCCTCCGTATCAATCCTCTCCTTCACCTTCCACTCCTTCCCCGTCTTCGCCGCAAGCACTTTCAGTAGTTCGTTCTGCGACGTCGTGACAGACGAGTTGAGCACGTTCTTGTTCGCCGTCTCTTCCGTATGAAGCAAGATACTCGCAACGGCTTTGCCGACGTCAGGCAGGGTCGTGGTGCAGAAGGTCGCGTCACCGCTGTCGTAGATGGTCGCGGAAGCGGTGGCGAGGTCGAAACCGAGGAATCCGGTGCGAAGACCCTGTTCACCCACACTCTTGTGAGTATTGCTCCATTGCTGTGTACGAGAGGGGAGGAAATAACGGGGTTTCTTTTTCTTGTTACTCACCCAGTCCAAGAACGGCCCATTCGTGACCGACGTCCACGAGAACCCAGGATTCTTGCCGGCGAGCTCCTTCAGGTGCGCACGGATGGTACAGCGCTGGCGGTTCTCCGGGTAGAGGTCGCCGCAGGCCGCGTTGTCGATGTCGAGCACGAAGTCACTGGGGATGAAGCGGCGCACGCCTGCGGTAGCAGCGGCGGATGCGGTGGCGGTCCAGTTGGGGACGTCGGGACGGGCGCGGACGTCGATGACGGCGTGCTGGCCGCGGAAGGCGTCGAGGAGGGAGGGAGTAGTGAAGTCGCTGCGGTGGACCTTCACGCCGGGAGGGAAGGTCGAGGTCGAGGTGGGGCGGCTGATGACAGTGACGGTGAAGATGCCGGTATCCAGGAGAGCGGAGATGATGTGAGGACCTAGGTCGCCGGCACCCTGTTGGAGAGCAGTGAGATTGGTGGGCTTGAAAGAAGTGGAAGGACTTATGAGGTTGGTGTCGTACGCCGATAATTGCAACGTTGACTATTGGTTCCGTCATGGTCAGATGGGAGTAGACTTTGGTTTTTCGATTTTGCTTTGACTGCCAAGTTGGATGGTTTCTTGAATGTGAGGATTCGAATTGAACAGTTCTCAAAGCATCTTAAATATCCAGTTTGTAGTTTTACTGCGGAGGGCGCCAAGCTGCCACACCCCAATTTACAGTTTGTAGTGGAACATTCTTGTCCCTTATTGGTCATTGGAAACAAAGTAGCGGACTCAAGCAATTCCTTGCGTAGCGGATGGCTGAAGTTCCGAGAAGAAGTATTTGTAATAAAGTCCAGTGATGATCCCATGTGCAACGGTAATTATGTATTGCGGACGAAGTGTCGGACGAAATGTTTATCGGAGTGTCGTATTCGGATTCAGTCGTTGTCGACATTCAGGACTTGAAAACCTTCGGAAAAGATAAGCTTAACGGCAGATATGCTTTAAGTATTGAAAATTCTCCAGAATTATGCGAGGTAAGTATCCTCCATGCCATTTCAACTGTGGTATTGTTATAATTCGAGGATAATTGAAGTGCAGAACATATTATCCATTAATGAGCCTGCCGGCCACACTTCAACGCAACGCCTGCGGATGTCAAAAGATGTTGTTAAAATTCTACCTAAATTTAGATAGAGAGAGCTCGATTCTAAAGGTATATGGGATGCTTTCGATTCGAGTGAGCTTCAAATAGCGAGCAAGATCAAATAGCTACAGTTACATAGTTTTTCACCACGAAATAAAACAGCCGACATAGCCAATTCCTCATCATTTCTTCTCTATGGTTTGTTCCATTGTGCTTAATTTTTTTTTTTTAGTTATTCTACTTATTCTTCCGGAAACCATGTTAACATCGGATTTAATAATTATCGATTTAGTCCTTACACTTCTCTTTATCGTTTTATATCCCTCTTCGAATTTATAATCTTTACAGAGAACTAAGCATTTACATTATAGAGAGAATTGTCCGCATACTCTAGTTATATTTTTTCTCTAGGTACGATATGCGGATGATAAAATGTGATTAACCGTATAGCTTCGAGCCATGAATTCTTCGTTACGGATGGCAGCTATTAGTGTTAGCCCTATTGCCATGAAGCCTGTCAGAGAATAATAGTCCTTAATTGGTGGCGTCATACCGTCTATTCCTTAGGTGGTAGTAAAAAAAAAAAAAAGGCCACTTTTGAAATTATTGATGAATGCTATGTAAATGAAATTGTAAGTGGCGAGCTTTGGCAGGATCTGAAGGCCAGCAACGACTTAGAGAAGATAAGAGAAAAAGCCAGTAAGATTATCCGCATACAAATACTGTTGAAAAATACATTCCTGCTTGAGGTTTTTTTTTTTTTTACATTTCCAAAAAATCTTATTCCATGAGCAACTGAAGCTAGAATCTAGACGTAAATGTAAGTTTAAGCATAATACAAACGGAGCCGGACGTTGAATTCCGCTGCCCGCGCAAGCAGGTGTCAATATATCCAACAAACAGGTATAGACATATCTTAGCTTCTCTTCACTGTCTGTGGCCTTGACGACTGGTCATATAGCCAAAAAGAAAGCCCTGGTGGCGCATGACATATGGGACAACGCCATCTTGCGGCCCGAACGCCGCACTGACCCCAAAGTGCAAAAAACTTGACCAGTCATCGCAACGGGACAAAAAGCAAAAAGATGAGTCGGGAATTGAGCCCAACGCGGGGGTCGAACCCGCAGCCTTGAGATAGCACTCTAGAGAGTGTTTAAGAGTCTCACGCTCTACCGATTGAGCTAGCCGGGCGACGTAATCAAGAACTGATGGTGTTCCTGAGGTCGTTGATGACACTTAAAATTCCTGACAGCATTATATACAGTACGCATCCCAAACCTATCCCAGTACATATATAAGCCACTGTAGAACACCTCAGAGCATTTTCAAAGGAACCTGAGGTGTGTGGGTGAAGCAGGAGAAATTTTTGTCGGCCAATTTTCCGATCGGGAAAAGCTCGAACATTGTCGGAGAAACTATCTTTTCACCTACTGAAATGCTATTATCTTTATTTACGCTATAAATTAAAATAATTTAGCCTTTTAGAAACTTGTTGTAACTTTAATAGACTACTATAGAGGCTAGTATTCTTATTAAAGCTCCGAAAGATTACTTACGTCGCGGATATTATTTATTAATAAGATCGATAGTAGACGGAAGCTTTAAAATAGATAGATTCCGTTAGTTTAGAATAGCTAAAGTTACTAAGTTTATATATTCGAAGCTAATAGCCGTACGTTAGTCGACTAGTCGACTACTATACGTTAGCTATCGAACTAACTACGATCTAATTAAAGTTAGACTTCTCGTAAGCGAGAAGCTTCTACCGTTCTAAATAATTCTATCTACGCGTTTAAAATTACGAAAATGTAAACTACGTATAAATAAGCCGTAATAGTACTATAACTACGATATCTAGTAATACTAAGAAGATTAAAAAGCGTGTCTAACTAGTCTTAAATAAAGCTAGAATCGAGCTTTTTCTAAATATTAGTAAATTAGTATTACGAAATTAGAATACGGGTTAAACGGCGTAGTAGAACTTATAGACGAATCGAATTATTCTCTACTAAAATCTCGAATATATCTAACTTATTTAGATAACTAATAGTCTAACCCTACGAAGTAGATCTTTTTTAGTTACTAGCTACTTTACTATCTATACTAATACTATAGTCTAGCTAACTAGCGGCTAATTATAGTATATAAAATATACTTACTTATAGTAGATAGAATCTTCGTAGTTAATTTTAATTATTATCTTATACCTCTTATATTATCTTCTCTATCTAACTACGACTACTATTCTCTAAATATAGTATCTAGTAACGTTCTAAATAGTAGTAGTAAATCTTTAACGCGCTATATCTCTCTAATATTTCTATCTTATTCTCTCTTTTAAGTCCCTACGTAATACTTTAACTACTATATTATAAGTACCGAAGATAAGATTATCTTAGTACTAACTATAATAATCTAGACTTAAATTCGTACTTTTCTTCTAGACGTAGAGAACTAAGTACGTAATATTTAATCTAATATCTCTAAAAACTCTAATATAGAAATACGTATACTTATTTTAGAAGCCTACGTATTAGAAATCGCGTCTCTTTTCTACGATATTAGTAGACTATAGCTACTCTCGAATATATTAAAAGACTATATATATATTCTTCTAAAATACTTTATTAAGAGATAGACTTTTACGGTTAATTATATTATAAGAATCTCGAAATCTACGCTATCTATTAAGCTAGTCTCGATCTAAACCTCTAATTTAAAGTTTAAGATTAAGAAACTAGATACCTTCGACGAAACTAGAAAAAAATTAGACGAATTTCTACGATAACTATAAATCTACTTTTATCTATTTAAAATAGTCTTTTAAGATAACTCTTAAAAAATCTTCTTTACTAGATCGTATCTTCGTAGTAATACTATTCGTTAGTTCGAACTCTATTAAGAAGACTTTAGTAAACCGAATTAATATAAGAAAACTATAGAACTATTTTATAACTTTAATAACTTCGCTAAAGCGCTCTAAGAGACCTTTAAGAATAAAAACTAATATTAAAATATAGTCTATTAAATCTAAACTCTTAAATAAACTAGCTTCGCCGTAATCTATACTACTTAGTTTTAACTCTATACCTCTTAACTCTAATAGCCCGATAACGTTCTTAAAATATTATACTACGAGAGACTAAAAGACTATATTAAGAACGAGTTCGCTAGAACTAAGCTATTTAATTTATACTAGAAGGTAGTTCGTATCGCTATCTAACTCGATACTCGACTATATAATCGTTATTATTACGGAATTAGAATGCGGGTTAAACGGCGTAGTAGAACTTATAGACGGACTAAATTATTCTATATCGAAACTCTAAACGTATCTAACTTATTTAAATAGCTAATAGTTTAACTCTACGAAGTAGATTTCTCTTAGCTACTAACTACTCTACTATTTACACTAATACTATAGTCTAGCTAACTAGCGGCTAATTATAGTATATAGAATATACTTACTTATAGTAGATAAAACCTTCGTAGTTATATTACGCTTAGACTCGGGAAGAAGAAAGAGGTAAAGGCGTTAAGAAAGATATAGCGTATTAAGAGTTTACTACCACTATCTAAGATATTACTAGATACTATATTTAGAGAATAGTAGCCGTAGTTAGATAGAAAAGATAACGGAAGAAGTGTAAGATAATAATTAGAATTAACTATAAAGATTCTATCTACTATAATAAGTATAGTCTATATATATAGAGTAATTAGTGTAATTAGTATTAGTTACTTATGGTAATTAAGGTGACTAGAGTAATTAGAATAACGAAAAGGGTTTAGTAGCTTGAGTTAGTAGGTTCAGATACGGCTAGATCGGCTAGATAAATCGTATTAGATTTGAGGGGTTAGTTACGTAGGTAGTAAGTCGTATAAGATTCTAATTTTTCTACTACTATTAAGCGTGTTGTAATACTATTTTCTTTCTAGACTACTTTCGGCCTGAAAGCTTCCGTATAGGTTCTTATAAGACTCTATAGATTCTTTTTACCGTTATTCTTCTTCTTTATACTAATTATATCGGGTAGTAACGTTCGTTAGTACGTCTTAGCTTCTTATATTCTTTAGAATAGAGTAGAGGCGTTTATTCGTTATTAATTTTACTCTTTTCGTCCTTATTATCGTTACTTTATTCTTTCTAATCGGCCTCGTTATTACGAGTATATAAAGCGTAGTCGTCGTTATATTTTTAAGGCGATAACTTCTCTAGCTAAGTATAATCGTTTTCTTCTCTTTCTATACTTATGCTAACTTTCTATAGTTTATTAGATGGATTAATAACGAGATCGTATTTAGGATTAGTTAGAGAAGGTTTAACGTTAGATTGAGTAGAATAAAACGAAAATCCTTTATTTAACTTGTCGAAACGTATCTTCTTAGGCTAAGATAATTTAGCTTCTTCGAATATTATCTTTTCTAGATTCTTAAAGTAACGAGATGTTTAACTAAAAGCTAGTTACGATTAAAGTAGAGAAGGCTACTATCTTAGATTAGAGTTCGGCTAATTTAGAGGTAGATAATACGGCTATACCGTATACGTCGAATAGATTTAATAGTGACGTAGCTAGTGCTAACGATATAGTTTTTCGTTAGACTTCTATTAATCGGTTTTAGATGTCTCTAACCCCTTCTCTAGGTTTTACGTTATAGAAGAATATTTTAGGCTTAGACGGTCTAGGTTTTATTAGTAAAAGTCCTCAAGAAGTTCTAGATAGTTAAGGTTTAGTAAGAGTTTCTAGATGTTTTCTAAGTCATCATAATTCTTCTACTTGACGAGGTACTTAAGCTAACTATCGGGGTTCTATTTACTATTTAGAATTTTTTCGACGTTCTATTTTTATACGTTTTCGGGCTAAATTTCTTCTTCGAGGTATTCTAATATTTAGGCGTTTTATAGTGCTAGTTTAAGAAGCGCTACGTAGAAGACTAGACTTCGGCGTATATTTTTAGATAATTTAAGTTTATAAGTAATAGAAAAAAGTTTTTATTTAATTTCGAAGAGATCGATTTTTTTATAATCTAATTTAGGGCTTAGTCGTTTAGTTTTAAGGTTTCTAGTAAGTAGCTAGACTTTATCTTTCTTCTCTAGAAGTAGTGGCTTCTAGCGTCTTTAGTTATAGTATATAGCTATACGGTAGTTAATAAATTCTATATTTTAGGCTAGGCTTTAGTGTAGTTCTTTTAGCTACTCTATCTAGAGTATTTCTTTTTATACGATGTTTTTTTATAGAATAGATTCTCCGTAGGCTCGAGGTTCGAATCTAAAGTTAACGTAGAACGGTATTTCTTAAGTTATTTTTACTAGTATACTATTATAAGCGAATTGTGCTAGAGATAGAAGTTTTACCTAGTTATTTTATTAGTAATTTACGTAGCTTTATAGGTATTTCTTTAAGGTCTAGTTAAGTTATTCTATTTAGCTATCCGTCTAGGAGTAAAAGGCGGTAGATAGCTTATACTTCGTTTCTAACTTATTTATTAAGGTTTACTAGAATTAAGTGTAGAAGCGGGTATCTCGGTCGGAGATAATTATTTCTAGTATTTTATAGTTTATAAAGATGTACCGTAGAAAGATATAGACTAGCTTAGAAACTTCTAAGACTTTCTTATAGAAGATAAAATACCTCTATTTAGATAGTCTATTAGTAATAACTAGAATTACGTTATAGCGTATTTCTATAAGTAGTTCTTTAGATTTTAGTAGTTTGGTAATAAAGTCTAAGGAGATGGATTTTTAGAGTTAGTTGAGAGGTATAATCGGCTATAGCTTTCTATAGAGGGCGTATCGTATTACTTTATTTCGGGCGTAGTCTTCGTAATTAGCGAGGTACTATCGTACTCATTTTCTAAAGTATAGTATATAGAATACTCTTTCGATTCTCTCTATTATAGAATTAGTGTCTCTATAGCCGTATATTAGGGTAGCGTAGATTTTCTTAATAAGCTATCGTCGAAGTCGTTAAAGAACGTAGACTAGTTTTTTAAAAAGAATTATTTCTTCTAGACTTAATATAAGGTCGAAATCTTCTTCTAGATAATCGTAAATTTGTTTTAATAGTTACTATACTATAGTATCGTTTTCGTAGGTTACCCGAATGTGCTCTTTCTATATTAAAAGTGAGGGGTCGTTTTCTTAAGAGTTCTTATTTTCTTATATATCTAGGTTTTCGGAGGGGGTCTTCTAGAAGTTATTTTCTAGGGTTCTATTTCTAGGGTTTTCTTTTTAGGCTAGTTATACTTCTAAGGTATTTATCTCTAGAGGTTCTTTCTAGAAGGATTATATTTCTAGATTTATTTCTCTAGAAGGGGTTAATTTCTAGAAGTTCGATACTTCTAAGAAACTAGATCTAAGAAGTATTATATTTCTAGAAACGAGTTTCTAGGGATTTATAGGTTCTAGAAATCTCTAAGACCTAGAAGATTCTTCTCGAAATTAGAAGCCCCTTGCTTAACTTTAAATAACTAGAACTAGAAGGCGAATTACTATAAGTTCTAATTAAGATCGGTTAAGTTTAATATCTTCTTTCTTATTTTATTCTAGAAGCGCTAGGAAGAGTTCTAGTCGATTAAGTATATAGTTATATCGTCGGCTAAGTATATTAGCCTTCTCGTTCTTAGTTTCTTTCTAGTATACTATCTTAAAATTAAAGAAAGCGAGTTGTTCTACCTACTAGACTTATCGCCGATTAAGAATTTTAGTTATTATAAAGACGCCTAGGTTTTAGTAATCCAAATATACGGTAATTTTAAAGTTTATTTCTTCTAGATAATGTCGCTATTTTTTAAAGACTATAATAATGACTAATAGTTCTTTATCGTAAATATTATAGTTAAGTTTCGTAGGTAATATCTTTTTAGAGTAAAAGGCTACGAGGTGTAGCCGTTCTTAGTTATTTAACTAGCTAAAGTATATCTCTATAGTATAGTCTAAGGCGTCGGTTTCTAGGTAGATAGGTTTATCTAGGTCGAAAAGGGCTAGAATAGATACTTTCGTAAAGACTTTCTTAAGTAGGTCGAAGGCTTTTTATTATATATTCTACTAGTCGAAGCGGATATCTTTTCGGGTTAGTCGAGTTAGAGGTTCCGCTAGCTTAGTATAGTTTTTAATAAATCGTCGGTAGAAGTTAGTAAAGTCTAAAAAGAATTAGACTTCTTAGAGATTTTTAGGTATAGACTAACTGAGAATAGATTCTACTTTTTTAGAGTCTATTACGACTTTTCTAAGTTAGATAATAAATTCTAGAAATTCTATCTCTTAGGCGTAGAAGGCGTATTTTTTAGGCTTAACTTATAGTCTTCTTTTTTATAATTTCTTTAGTATCTTTACTACGTGTTTTTAATATTTCTCTAGGGTTTTAGAGTAGATTAGAATATCGTTTAGATATACTATATAGAAGACGTCTAGATATTCTCGAAGAGTATCGTTAATTATAGCTTAGAAGGTTATAGAGACGTTAGTAAGTCTAAAAGATATAATAAGATATTTAAATAGTTTAAAACGACTTTACTAAGCGGTCTTCTACTCTTCGCCTTCTTTAATTCTAATTAAGTAGTAGCCGTCTCGAAGGTCGAGCTTAGTAAAATATTTAGTCTTTCTTAGTCGGTCTTATAGTTTATCGATTCTAGGTAAGAGATAGCGGTTCTTAATAGTAATATCGTTTAGAATTTAGTAGTCTATATATAGTCGTAGCTTCTCTCTAGGTTTTAGTACGAATAGAATAGAAAAAGCTACTAATAACTAGAATAGTTAAATATATTCTTTTCGTAAGTAGGTCTCGATGTATTTCTTAAGCATCTATAGTTCTTTTTTAGAGAGGAAGTATAAGGGGCTGAACTTAGGTAATATTTCTAGTATTAGAGGTATTTTATAGTTCTATAGTTAGTATTCTAGTAGAGCGTCTTTCTATTTCTCTATAAAGATATCGAATTTTCTATATTATAGAGATACGTTATCTAGAGAGTTTTCTATATTAGTAGTATTAACTTATTATAGGTCGTATATTATACGTTCTTAAGGTTCTTAGGGTTTCTAGAGTTTATAGGTTCGTTTTCTAGAGAGGTAGGCGATTCTATAGGCCTATTAGACCTCTAAAAGTTACTAAGTCTTAATTTTAATTTCTTAGAAGGTAGTATATATCTAGAAGATTTTAGTAGAGGTATCTTTCTTTACTTCTTTTCTAAGGGCCTTCTTAGAGATCTTACTAACTTATATTAGCTTACTCTAAATTACTTAGAGTTATACTAACGCTACTATAATACTAAATAGCTACCGCGTCTCGTCTTTTTCTCTAGACCTAAATTTTACTTCTTCGGATTTCTAGTCGATGTATAGTTTTTACTTCTAGAGCTAGAGGCGTTCTAGAATAATATTATATTTAGAGGTTTTTATAATGTCTAAGTATATTCTTTCTCGATGTTTTTCTCTAGCTAGTACGAGTTCTTAGGTTTTTATAAGTATTAACTCTTCTCTATATATACTAGGTAAACTATCTACGATAATAAGTTCGTAGAGGTATCTCTTTTCTCGGAACTTAATGTTATATTTTTTTACGAAGTAGGGGTTAATATAATTATCTTCGTTAGCTAAGTTAATTAGAACGTAGGCTCGGCGTCTATTAGCGAGTATATTAATAATAAGATACTTAGTATACTCGGCTAGGGGTTCTTTATCGTCTATAGTATGCGTATAAGAGAGTTTTTCTTTAGTATTATCGGTCGTTGTTATAGTTATTTAAAGGGGCGCTAGGGGCTACGCCTCTACCCGCCCCTAGATTAGAGACTTTTTTAGTTTTTTATCTCTAGCTAGTATCTATAGGTCTTTTTTAGTTTACGGTAGCTTTCGTATTCGCCGTTAGTATAATCGGTCTAATACTACTTATCGTAGAATTTCTCTACTTTCGTTACTTATATAGCTAAGGTTTAGCGTATTATCTTATAGCCGCTCTTATATTAGTAGATATAGTATCTCTTCTTATTGTAATAAAGATATAGGTCTTTCTTATAGCGTTAGTTTTTTTCTTCTTAGAATAGAGGCCCGTTATATCTAACGCTATCGAGGTCTATAGATTCGCCGGAACTCGTTATATTTTAGGTTTAGTTAAAGTTAGCTATAGGACGGTTCGACTAAATTACTTTTTTACGACGGTCGTATAGCTAAGTGTCGAGTTAGATAGCGATACGAACTACCTTCTAGTATAATTTAGATAGCTTAGTTCTAACGAACTTATCTTTAATATAGTTCTTTAGTCCCTCGTAATATAATATTTTAAGGACGTTGTTGGGCTATTAGAGTCGGGAGGTATAGAGTCGAAACTAAATAGTATAGATTACGGTAGAGCTAGTTTATTTAAAAGTCTAGATTTAGTAGACTATATTTTAATATTAGTTCTTATCTTTAAAGGTCTCTCGAAGTGCTTTAGCGAAGTTGTCGTAGTTATAGAATAGTTCTATAGTTTTCTTATATTAGTTCGGTTTACTAAAGTCTTCTTAATAGGGTTTAAACTAATGGGTAGCATTACTACGAAGGTACGATCTAGTAAAAAAGATTTTTTAAGAGTTATCTTAGAAGGCTATCCCGAATAGATAGAAGTAGGTTTATAGTTATTATAGAAATTCGTCTAATTTTTCTCTAGTTTCATCGAAGGTGTCTAGTTTTTTAATCTTAAACTTTAGGTTAGAGGTTTAGGTTAGAACTAGCTTAGTAAGTAGCGTAGATTCTAGAATTCTTATAGTACGGTTAACCGTAAAGGCTTATTCTCTAATAAAGTATTCTAGAAGAACGTATATATAGTCTTTCGATATATTTGGAGGTAGCCGTAGTCTACTAATATTATAGAAAAGAGACGCGATTCTTAATGTATAGACTTTTAAGATAAGCATGCGTGTCTTTATATTAGGGTTTCTAGAAATATTAGGTTAAATATTACGTACTTAGTCCTCCGCGTCTAGAAGAAAAGTACGAATTTTAGCCTAGATTATTATAGTTAGTACTGTAGTAATTTTATCTTTAGTGTCTATAAGGTAGTAGTTAAAGTATTACGCTTAAACTCGGAAAGAAGAAAGAGATAGAGGCGTCGAGAAAGATATAACGCGTTAAGAGTTTACTACTACTATTTAAGATGTTACTAAATACTATATTTAAAGAATAGTAGCTATAGTTAGATAAAAAAGATAACGAGAGAGGTATAAGATAATGATTAAAATTAACTATAGAGGTCCTATCTACTATAACGAGTATAGTCTATATATATAGAGTAATTAGTGTAATTAGTATTAGTTACTTATAGTAATTAAGATAACTAGAGTAATTAGAATGACGAAAAGAGTTTAGTAGCTCGAATTAATAGGTTCGAGTATGGCTAGATCGGTTAAGTAAATCGTACTAGGTTTAAGAGGTTAGTTACGTAGGCGGTAAGTCGTATAAGATTCTAACTTTTCTACTACTATTAAGCGTATCGTAATAAGTCCTTATAAGCCGGGCTTATAAGAACTTCTTAGATTATAACTAGCTTTTTTATAGTATATAAATATACTTTTTAGCTAAACCTTTAATTCTTTATAGTTAACTTAAAGTTCTAATTAAGACTCTTTAGTTAGAGATAATTAACTTACTATATATCGTACTATTACGTAATACTCTCTTATCTAATTATTATTCTCTCTCTCTTATCTCTTTAAGATAAACTCTACGATTTACTCGGTCTACTAAGTAACTTCGAAGCTTAGTAAAAAAAGTTTACCATTATATAAATATAGAAAAATCTTCGATATTTACTTCTAGTATAACTTATAGTTTTATATAGTCGAGAAAAGGTTAGGTAGAATAAAAAGAATAAAATTAAGTATACGAAGAAAGTAGTAGATATTATAAACTCTAGAGAATACGAGCTTTATAACTCTAGAGATAGAAAGTCTATACGAAAAAGTTCGTCGTAAAAGCTAATAAGCCTCGCGAACGAAAAAGCCGTACGGTTCTAGATCTCGTATAGAAATCTAGAAAATACGAAATAACGACGCGTACGAAAATACTAGTAGATAGTAGCTAAAGTCTATACGAAAAGAACGCCTATAAGAGCGCGATAACTCGAGAAAAAAGTACGAACTAGAAAATTCTCTACGAGACGAAGAGCTACGAGGTTAAGCTAAAAGATAAAAATCTAGACGAATAATCGTTTCGAAAAAACGCGTAAAGATAAAAAGCTAGAAATTAAATAAGAAGAAGAACGAATAAGATATAATACGATATTACGATCGTTTAAAAATTAAAAGAACGCTCTAGGCGCTTAGATTACGTACGCTTTACTATAAATCTATATAGATCTAATTCGTATAGATCTAACCTCTTTAGATCTAACTTATATAGATCTAGATTATAGCTAGTTTTTCTATAGTATATAGATATACTCGTTAGCTAGATACTTAATTCTCTATAGTTAACTTAAAGTTCTAATTAAGACTTCTTAGTTAAAGATAACCGGCTTACTATATACCGTATAATTACGTAATACTTTTTTTATCTAATTATTATTCTCCCTCTTTTATCTCTTTAAGATAAATTCTACGATTTATTCGATCTACTAGACGACTTCGAAGCTTAGTAGAAGAAGTCTATCATTATACTTAGTAAAGTATTTTATCTCTTAGATCTTATTCTATAGCTCGTCGATATAGAGTAATAGATATTAGTTTTTTATCGTAATATCGTTCAATTATCTATAATCGATATAGAGACGAAGCTTGCCGTTTTTCTTTAAAACGAATAGAATAGAATATTCGATCGATAATAACGAAGACTATATATATTCTCGTTCTATATTCTTCTTAATATATTCTCTTAAAGTCTTACTTTTTTTTTATAAGAGAGAGTAGATTAGCTTAAACGTAGACTACGTTTTTAGAATAAGAAATATCTCGTAATTCTATAGTTAGTATTTAGATAGTTATTCTTTTTCTCTTTTCTAGAATATCGATTACTATTTCTAAAACTATAGAGATATCGTTTCGAATTTTAATATTAGAACTTTCTTCTCTTTAGAATTATCTATCTCCGTCTAAATATTACTTATAGTATATTCTTTATTTAACTAGATGGTTTCTTTAATAAGTCTTTCGTCGTATCTAGCGTATATTCTCTAGAGATAGTCTTCTTCGACTAATTTTAGATAGCTATTTTCCGCGTAAGACTCTATTTTTAATCGCTATATTTTAGCTACGATTCTATATTTTATTTTCTTACTAGACTTAAAATATATTTCGTAAACTTTCTCGTCTCGACATCTTATACGTTAAATTACCGCGTAGAATATTTCTTAGATATTAACGAAGTCTAATACTTCTACGTTTTTTCTCGACTTTACGTTCTAGATTCTTAGCTTTTAGCTTTAGCTTTAGTTTTACTAGCTCTAGCTTCTAGTTCTAGCTTTATTCTCTAACGTCTAGCTTATTTATTTTACGATAGCGAGATATTTCGTATATTTTTTCTTCGAGAAGCTAACTTTTCTCGTACTCTAGTTAATTTATAGCTCGTATATTTTAAGCTACGAAATTCTAAGAATAATATCGTACTTTAGAATCGTTATAAGGTTTAGATTAATATATTTCTTATAATTATCGATAAAAATAGAGATCGTATCGGTTTCTAAGCGGATTTTTTTTTACTTAGCTAGTAATCTATCTATAATAACTAGTAAGTAGGAGTAATTCTTCGTTTAGTAGTATATATATAGCTTAACGACGTAGACGAGATCGATAAAGTTTTCTTACACGCTACTATTAATTATAGTTATTATATAGTAATTATCGATACGAACTAATATATATACTAAGTTTATAATTTTAGTTCTAATAGATATTTTTCCGTTCGATATATTTATAATTTTATTAAGAGATCTAATAGACGGCTTCTTTTAGAGTTTCTAGCTAGAGAGACCGTCTAGTTTTCTAACTAGAGTACGTTATAAAGTCCGTATAAACGTAATTCTTAAGATCTTCGTATCTAATCGCGTAGAAAGAGACTATTACTCGATAATTAGAAGATATTATTGTAGAAATAGAGGTTCTATTCTTTTACGTAAAGAAGAATTTTCTTTTATTACGTCTACTACTACTTTATAATTCTTCGTTAGTAGTAAACTATTTCGTTATAGACTTAGTATTACATCGTAAGACGCTTATACTTAGATAAGAGAGTCTATTAGAGAATATTTTCTTAGAGTATTACTATCTTATATATTTCTAGCGTTTTTACTATATTTCTTAAATATATTCTATTCTCTTACTACTACACGCCTCGCGCTTTATTCTATAATTAGCTAGTAATTTTCTCGGCGCTCTAGAGAAAGAGATTTTATTTTTTCTATTAGTTTTTATAGTAAGCGTAAAACTATATGGTTTCTTTCTTAATTCTATATTATTTTATAGATATATCTATTCGTACCACGAAAACCTAGATAGTTATAAACGTAGAGTTATTAGTACGCCTTATTTCTTCGTATTAGTTTAGATATTTCTCGATTCTAGTTAGAGTAACTTCGTCTTACTAGTACTTTATTTCGTCTTTACTAGATTTAGGCGTGTAGACGTGAAAACTTTCTTCGCTATTAAAAATCTTTTTATCGTCTATTAGAGTTTCGTCGAACTTTTAAATTTCTTCTTACGTAGAAGCTCGTAGAATAACGTAAACGCGTTAGAGCTTTTTAGAATACTAGTCTACGCTCTACTTCTCGTTCTCGTAGATTAGATAATAATCGTTGTAATAGACCGTCTAACTTATAGCTACGTAGCTAACTTCTTTAGTAGCTATCGTAGTAACTTTCTTAGAGTTTCTCTTTTTATCGATAGCCGCGGTTTTTCTACGTGGTTTTTTAGTATACTCTAAGAGGTATTCTTTATATTACTTAGCGCTATAGTAGATGTAGAGTCTTTTATCGAATCGAATTTATTACTAAGAAGTTTATTTACGCGTTTATTATTTATCTTTTCTCTTATTATCGAACTTCTTTTCTCTTTTACGCGCTATATCGAGTTCTATAACGTCACCTTCTTTTTAGATATAACGTAGGAGTCTTCTTAGTTAAGAGCTATTAGCTCTAGGCCTTTAGTTATTCTATTAATACTCGGTTTATAGTTAGTCTAGTTTTTATATCTTATTTATAAGGTCGCTAAAAGTTATCTATCTAGAGTAATAGATTAAAGTCTTCTAGATTTTCTCTTTAAGTTCTATCTTATACTTTTCGTATAGTAGCGTATTCGTATATAATATCTTAGTAGTGTATAGAGTATTATAAAAGCGAATATTATAGTTTAGAATAGAAGTCTTTTACCGAATACTTAATAGAATATCTATAGCTTTCTTAGACTTATCGACTACTACGAAGACGTTACGAAGTTTTTTTATAAAGATTTCGTATTTATCGAATAGCTAGATCGTTTCTTAACTATATTTATTAAGTTACTTCTAGTATTCTCTCTTATAAGAGTAAAACTATCGTTTAGCCGCCTCTCTAAGAAAGATACTAGCGAAGAATACTTTTTCGGCGTTAGTTAGAAGTTAATTATTCGAAAAGTATAAATAATCGTTAAGCTAAGTAAAAAAGTTTTAGGTTTTCTTATAGTCTTCGTAGTAGAAATCTAGTTTCGAGACCTTAACTCTCGAGTTAAGTTATAGAGTAGACGTTTCTAGTAGCGTAACTATAGAAGTCGTAGAGAATAGAGTCGACTACTACGCGTTATAAAGCTAAGTTACTAGTTTTTTATTTTTCGTTCGTTAATTACGTAACTTCTATTAAAACTATTCTAGCTACTTCTAATTACGCTAGATTATATATTATAAGTCGGCTATAATTAGCTACGAAAGTAATTCTATAAGAACGTCGTTTATTTCGTCTTAGACTATATTTATTCGTTAGTAATTCTTTATACTAGATTCGATACTTTCTATTTAGTCGATAATCTTAATAACTATCTTTCTTCTCTTATAAAAATAATAGTTAAAGTATAATGATAGACTTCTTTTACTAAGCTTCGAAGTTACTTAGTAGATCGAATAAACCGTAGAGTTTATCTTAGAGAGATAAGAGAAGAAGAATAATAATTAAATAAGAGAGTATTACGTAATTATATAGTATATAGTAAGTCGATTATCTCTAACTAAAGAGTCTTAATTAGAACTTTAAGTTAACTACGAAGAGTTAAGAGTCTAGCTAATAAGTATATCTATATACTATAAAAAAGCTAGTTATAATTTAAGAAGTTCTTATAAGCTCGACTTATAAGAATTTAAATTAAGCTATCGCGAGCTCGACTCTCGAGAACTCGCTATAGATCGTACGTAACTTAGACGCTTAGAGCGTTTTTTCGTCTTTTAAACGGTCGTAATATTATATTATATCTTATTCGTTTCTCTTCTTATTTACTTTTCGACTTTCTACCTTCGCGCGCTTTTTTAGAACGATTATACGTCTAAACCTTTGACTCTTAGCTTAACTCTACGGTTTTTCGTCTTATAGAAGATTCTCTAGTCTATATTTTTTTTCTAGAGTTATCGCGCTCTCGTAGACGTTCTTCTCGTACGGGTTTTAGCTACTATCTACTAATATTTTCGTACGCGCTATTATTTCGTATTCTCTAGATTTTCGTATAGAATCTAGAGTCGTACGGCTCTTTCGTTCTTAAGACTTATTAGTCTCTACGGCGAGTTTTTTCGTATAGACTTTCTACTCTTAAAGTTATAAAGTCTATATTTTCTAAAGTTCGTAATAGAAGATACGTCCGTCTTAAAATTCTCGTAATAGAGTAGCTAGTATTTATATTTAGCTAACTATGCTAAAATAAAGATTTTATCGAACTTTCTAATTCGAACGTAGAGATTAATAACTTAATTCGTATAAGCTATAAACTCTTTAACTTTTCTTAGCTCGTAAATAATATTTCTAATTTTACGTAGTAATTCTATATTAATAACTTTATAAATATACTATAAGATTTTTATTATCTTAAAGATAAATTAACTTACTAGCGTATTTTTAAAAGTCTTAAGTATTTTTTAACCGTAAAAGTCTCTACTCTCTATAGTACGAAAGAGATAAGCTTTCTACTTTTAAGCTTTTAGCTACGAGACTATCGATACTAGTAAAGAAAAAGACGTAGCTCTTTATCTAAGATACTTCTCTATAATAATAATCTTAGTTAAGATTATATTTAGAAATAAAGATGCTCTCTTTTTACATTTCGAGACTAGATTAAGAAAAAGTCTTTTAGTTTCGTTATTTTTTACACGCTAGTATAGCTAAAAGATTAACTTAAGATAGACTATTTATAGTTCGTTTAGCTACTTACTAAGTTTCGAGGCGCTAGTATTATTGTATATTTTTAAGACTTTTTCTAGATATATAAATATCTTAGCTCGAGATATTACTATAATATCGTAATTATAGTAATCTAAAAAGCTATCTATAGAGTATAACTAAATATCTATTAGCGATATAATAAATATAATAGATATTATTAGCGTTTTACTAAATATATTTTAAAATTCTTCTAGTAAACCGCGAAAAGCCTCTTAGCTATTCTATAGTTATTTACGAAATTACTAATATTACGTACTATTACTTTAGTATTTTCGTCGTATTTTTCTTTATTACTATAGATATAGACTTTCTTACTAGAAAAGTTAACGATAGTAAGAATCTAGTAGTCTCTAAAGTCTCTCTAGACGTACTCTAGAGAACTAGACTTAACGTTATAAGTAATATAAAGATAACTCGACTCTAGTTTATAAGATAGAGTTAATAGTATAAATAGTAGATCGGCTATAGTATAGCGAAAAGAGCTATCTAAGTCGAAAGAGTTTTTAATTACGTAAGATACTATTAGAACGTCTACTCTCTCGAATAAGATTTTTTTTAGCGTTAAGATAATAATATTATCGTCGAGTTTCGTATTTAGACGAAAACGCTCGACGATTTCTTTTAAGATTTTAAAGTCTTCGGCGAATAAAAGAAGCTACTTAATTACGCGGTTTAATCTCGTTTTTATAGTACCTTCGATCGTTACTTCTAGATATAATTTATCTACGATTAGCTTAATAGTATTAGCTATCTCGTCATCGTTATCTAATAAGAGGACGATATAATCTATAGTAATAGTATTATAAGCGTTTTTAAGACCCGTTTTACTCTTATATTAAGCTTCTAGTTCTATTAGAATAGTTAGTAGCGTTAAAATTACGTATAACTCGTAATTTAAGCTTTTAGAAGTTTCTAGTACTTTCGATAGTATTCGCGTCTCTAAGAAATAGCGGTCTAGAGTACTAGAACTTTCTAAAAGTTCTAGTAACGTCTACGTATTAACGAAGTAGTCTTTCGACGCTTTAGAGATTTTAAAAGATTCTAATAGCGTCTATAGATTAAAAGAGAGAGCTCTAGACTCTATAAAGATCTAAGAATATTCTAATAAAAGTCTTAAAGAGTACTCTTCTAGTTGTCTAGAAGTACTAGATAGTTATAGTAGTATCTATACTTTAAAAGATTTTCTATTTAAAAATAGTTCTAAGTCGTTTTATAGGTCTCTCGATATATTATCTAATAGTACGTTAATAGCTTTATCTATCTCTTTAAAAAGAAGATCTAGATCTTACTTCTACTATAAGTATAATAGACTATCGAATATCTAATTTTTAGTAAGACTCTTCTTTATTAGTCTACTTTCTAAATTATAGCTAGACTACTAAATTCGAAGCTAGATAAATATAATTAAGTATACGTCGTATTCTTTCTCTTCTTTATTATAAAATCGATACTCTTTAAACGGACCGTTCTATCTAGACTTCGTAAAATTTATAGCTATAGTAAAATTAGAATTATCGTTTACGACCTAGTAGTATATCTTCGAAAACGTAATTATTATCTCGCTAGCTTCGTAAGAAATAATTCGATACGATATCTCTTAAGAATTAAGAAGTTTAGAAAAAAGTAACGTACTTAAATAGCGAATAAATTATAAGTATTTCTATTCTTATTCTCGATCTTAATCTTAGTTCTTTTCCGTCTTTTTTATACTACTATTTTTCGCTAGATAGTTTTAGGCTTTACGTTCGAGCTCGTTACGATAGTATAGCTTAACTATAAGCTAGACTTTTAGAGCTCTAGCGAGTACGATATTTATAGATTTAAAAAATCTATTCTCTACGTATAAAGACGAGTTTGACTTTCGACTTATACTTATATATAAATATATAGTATAGACTTCTAAAATCTAACTAGCTATCTTTTTAAGCTATCTACTGTAGTCTAATAGCTTAGAGTCTAAGTCGATAGATTTTAGCTAGAACTAGTAAGATTTTATTGATATAACTAGATATAATTATTCTTTATCTTTACGAGTATCTCTTATAGTCGAGAGAAATAGATCTCGAGAATCTAAACTCGTATATTATCTAAATAGACTTAGAACGCGAAAAGAGCTAGCTTAGTCGTTTTCGTTAATAAAAGAACTATATATAAGTCTATATAGAGAATCGCCCTTCTTAAGTGACGAAAGGTATACGATTTTAGACTATAAGCTATTTAGCTTACTAATTCTTAATCTACTAATATTTTAGAGTTTAATATCGTAGAAAATATCTTTTCTAACTATTATCTTATAGAATCTAATCTTTTTACACTACGAAAATTTCTTAATAATTTTATAGATAGTATAAACGGTCTAGTTCTTAAGATATGCTAATCTAAATTTAATTTTACCCGTATAATAGCCGTCTAACTTAAATAGCTACTATCGAACTAGGTCTTTATTCTCTAACTATATAGATACTTTCGCCTACTACTTAAGATTATATATTAAATTTTCTACTTAATTTAGTAGCTAGTTAACGCGACGCTTTATAAGAGTAGTATTATAAATACGTATACTTAGAGATTTAGTAAGCTAATTAGTTACTATCGTAATTTTCTATTTAATAGTTAGTCCTACGTATAGATATCTATTATAGAGATTATATACTTATAGTTAAATTTAATCTTACTTTCTCTACTTATAGTAGTATTAAAGATAGACGAGTCTTACGAATAGATCGTCTACGAACTATAATAATCGATAAGAAGACGATATTTCTAGACGTTAAGTACGTCTATCTTTAATATAATACGCTAGTACGATATAGTAGGCGCTTACGTACTATTAAGCTATAATTATATTAAATTAGCGTGTTTATAGCTCGACGTTAAATGTTACTAAGCTACGAACGCGCCGAAAGCTATTATAGAACCGTATATAGTAATAATATATATACTATAATCGCGCTAGACGATAAATATTTAGCTATAACGGTAGGCTTCTTTTACTAAGCTTCGAAGTTACTTAGTAGGTCGGGTAAACCGTAGGGTTTACCTTAAAGAGATAAGAGAGGAAGAATAGTAATTAGATAAGAGAGTATTACGTAATTATACGATGTATAGTAAGCCGGTTACCTCTAACTAAAGGGTCTTAATTAGAACTTTAAGTTAACTATAGAGAGTTAAGAGTCTAGCTAACGAGTATGTCTATATACTATAGAAAAGCTAGTTATAATCTAAGAAGCCCTTATAAGCTCTAGCTTATAGAGGCTTAGATCGAGCCGTTATAAGCCCGGACTCGTAAGGGCTCGCTATAGGTCGCACGTAACTTAGACGCTTAGGACGTTTCTCAAACTTCTAAACAATTATAATGTCGTACTATATCTTATTCGTTTCTCTCCTATCTATCTTTTGGCTTTTTATCTTCGTGCACTATTTCGGAACGATTATACGCCCAGACCTTCGGCTTTTAGCTTAACTCTATAGTCCTTCGTCCCGTAGGGGATTTCCTAGTTCGTACTTCCTTCTAGAGTTACCGCGCCCTCGTAAACGTTCTTCCCATACGGGCTTCGGCTACTATCTACTAGTATTTCTATACGCGCCGTTATCCCGTATCCTCTAGATTTCTATACGGGATCTAGAGCCGTACGGCTCTTCCGCCTACGAGGCTTGTTGGTTCTTACGGCGAGTTTTCCCGTACGGGCCTTCTATTTTTAGAGTTATAAAGCCTATATTCCCTAGAGTTCGTAATACTACCCCCCCTCTTAGGGATCTTCAGCCCGAAGATTATTCTAGGTTTCTACGATATATATCGCGCCGTAGATAGTCTTCGGTTTTCTTCTTTCTTTCTCTTAGTAAGTCTTCGCTATACCTTCTAAGAAGCGTTTCTTTACTAAGATCTCGAAGGTTTCTTTCTATTCTTACTATACTACTCTTTGTCGTTAGAATTTACTTCGTTAGATTTTGCGTGACGGCGTTAAGATAATTTCTTATATAAATTGCCTAGAGCACTCTTCTTCTTATATTACCCTAGAGGATAATCCTTCTATTTATACTTCTTACTTAAAGGGGCGTTATACGGGTTACGACGTAGCTACGTCTAGTAGTTCTAGTTATATATAGCTTTTTTTCTCTTACTTAAGGTTTTCTGCTAATCCTTAGTAGTAGAAAAGTTAGATCGCGAGCAGACTCATTTAGAGGCCGAGAAATCGGCTACTTATACCGCTTTATAGACTACGACTACTCGAATTAAACGTCTTCGTAAATAGTAGCGTTTCTTAAAGGCGCGTCGTTCTTTAATAGTACGTCGGGGCTTCGAAAGCCTTAAGAAGTTAGAGCGTACTAAGAGTATAGATTCTAGAAGCCCTATTAACCCCGAAAATACTAAGAAGAAGCGGTCGCTAAAGCGTTTACATAGCGAGTTCTTAGCTAATACCTCTACAGGTCCTATCTAGACTGTTAGGTCTTCTAAGGCTAGCTCGGGTGCTACGCCGCTAGAGACGACCGAGTTAGTTAATTAGGCGCGGTGGACTCCGGATTTTAATTTTAAGTCCTTAGGCGCCCCCGTAATTGATACGTCTCTAGCTTAGATCGATCTAGGTTTTAGCGATAGAAGTCTACGATGAGGTCTTTATAGCCTTCGTAGTTTTCTAGTAGTTTCTAGGTATTGTCCTAGTCTTCTTTCTATTTAATAAGATATCTAAATTGACTATTATAGTAGCCGCTATCGAGGATTTTTTCTACGACTTAATCTTTATTTTCGTCGGCGTTTAGGTTTTCTAGGGTTATTTCTTCGGTATCTTCTATTAAGGTAGCGTTTCCCGGAGCTGGTTTAAGTAGTTCTATATAAAATACTAGGTTTATTCGCATAGTACTAGGTAGCTTAAGGCGGTATGTAACCTCGCCTAGCTTTTCTTCAATCTCGAATGGTCCGATTTTCTTAAAGTCTAATTTACTATTCGACCGTCGAGTTTTAATATTTCTTCTAAGGAGGTAAACTTTATCCTTTCTTTTTAGTTTCGATGCCTTCTAGTGCCGTCTGTTATAGTAGCGGGATATTAAATATCCGTTAAATTCGATGTCGAGGCTAAGCTGTTTATAGAGCTCTTTTAGCTGGTTCGCCTTAAGAATTTCTTTTTAGACTAATAATTCGCTTAGAATCTCTTTTCTATAGGCTATTAGTTCGTGCTTATAATTAGCGTAGAATGGAGTTTTCTAAGTGGCTAACGCCTTTAAGCTATTATACGCGAATTGTGCTAGTAGTAGTAATATAACCCAATTATCTTAGATATAGTTAAGATAATAGCGTAGGTACTACTCTAGCGTTTGGTTTATACGCTCAGTCTATCTATCCGTTTAAGAGTATATCATTATCGAGAGTTTATGCTTAGCTTTAAGCTATTAGATAAGGCTCTACTAGAATTAGAACGTAAATAGCCGATCTTTATTTAATACGAGCTCTTCTAGTAACCCGTAGTTACCTAGAATTATTCTAAGAAATGTGTAGGCTAGTTCTTCCGCATTTGCCGATTTAAGATATAGTAGATAGTACGCGTACTTAGTAAGCCTGTCGACGATGACTAGAATCGAGTCATACTTAACGTTGGTTAAGGGTTCGACTAACTTAGGTAGATCCGTAATAAAGTCTAGCGAGATTAATTACTAGGGTCTCTTCAAAGCTACGATTGGTTAAAATAGTCCGTAGGGTGCGTATCTCGCGGCCTTACTTCTAATATATAAGTCGTATTACGAAACTACCTTTTAGACTATTCTTCTTAGACCCTAAAAGTAGTAATTTCTAGTTATTCGCTCTATCGTCTTTTCGATTTCTTAGTAACCGTGTATTAGTGCTTCGTAGATATCTCTAACGAGTTTCTTCCGAAGTTTTATCGAGACGTAGATTAATTCTAAATATAGAATTGTACCTTCTACGTCGCGCGTAATTCGAGGGTCGTTTTCTACTTTTTTAAGTTCTTAGGCTATAGCGTTATAGGCGTAGGCTTCTCGAATCTTTCGCATCTAGGCGTTACCTTCTAGGCGTATCGCCGGCGCTAGTAGTCTAACTAGAATAAGCGATAAGTCGGTCTCTAGGTTCCCCTTAAGCCATAATTAGATAATTCTAAATATAGATACGCACGCTCTAGCGGGTATAAGGGTTCTATTCTTCTACTAGCTAAGTATCGTAGGCTATAGTTCTAGCTTTTCTTCGATATAGTCGGCTCTTCTACTTAGCGCGTCTACACGAGCGTTCTCAAATCCCTTTTTATAGGTAATCTTTATATTATATAACGCTAATTCTTTAGCCTATCTAATTTACCTTCTAGTTAGTTTCTTTATAGTAGTAAAGTGCGTAAGGTTCTTATAGTCGTAGTATACTAATACTTAGTACTTCGCGCCTTCTAGATAGTACCTCTATTTCTTAAATACTGTAACGATGGCTAGGAGTTCTTTATCGTAGACATTATAGTTAAGCTCTAGGGGTATTATTTTTCTAGAATAGTACGCGATCGGATAAAGCCGTCTTTATTCGTTAGATTAACTAAGATAGGCCTCGATGGCGTAGTTCGATACGTTAGTTTCTATAATAATAGAGAGTTCGGGGTTATAGATCCCGAGAATGAGTACTTTATAGAATATCCGCTTAAGTAAGTCGAATACGCGCTGTTGTTTTTCTTTCTATTTAAACCTATACTTCTTTCTCGTAAGCCTCGTAAGTAGCTTATATACGGCCGCGTATTTCTCGATAAATTTGCGGTAGAAGTTGGCGAAACCGAGAAACGACTATACTTTCTTAACGGTTTTTAGTATGGGCTAATCTCTAATTACGTCTAGTTTAGCTTTATCTATGCTAATATAGTCTAGGGTGATAATAAATTCTAAATATTCCACCTTCTAGGAGTACTATTTACATTTCTCGGGTATAATAGATAATCCCTATTTCTAGAGTACGTCTAGAACCTTCTTAATATGTTCCGTATATTCTTCGAGGGTTTTTAAGTAAATTAGAATATCGTCTAGGTAAGCTATATAAAACACATCTAGATACGGACGTAAGACGTTATTAACTAAGCTCTAGAATATTATTAGGATATTAGTAAGCCTAAACGGTATAACCGTATATTCGAAGTAACCGTAACGTGTTTAGAACGCTATTTTCTATTCTTTCTCTTTCTTAATTCGTACGAGGTAGTAGCCGTTTCTAAGGTCGAACTTAGTAAAGTATTTCGCCTCTTAGGTCTTATTCTATAGCTCGTCGATACGGGGTAATAGGTATTAGTTTTTTATCATAATGTCGTTTAGCTGTCTGTAATCGATATAGAGGCGGAGCTTACCGTTTTTCTTTAGGACGAATAGAATAGAATATCTAGCCGGTAATAACGAAGACTATATATATTCTCGTTCTACGTTCTTCTTAATGTATTCTCTTAAAGCTTTACTTTTTTTCTAAGAGAGGAAATAGATTGGCTTAAACGTAGGCTGCGTTTCTAGAATAAGAGGTATCTTATAATTCTATAGTTAGTGTTTAGATAGTTATTCTTTTTCTCTTTTCTAGAATACCGGTTGCTATTTCTAAAACTATAGGGGTACCGTTTCGAGTACCGGTATTAGGGCTTTCTTTTCTTTAGGGTTATCTATCTCTATCTAGATATTACTTACGGTATATTTTCTATTCGGTTAGGTAGTTTCTTTAATAGGTCTTCCGTCGTATCTAGTATATATCCTCTAGGAGTAGTCTTCTCCGGCTAACTTTAGGTAGTTATTCTCTATATAGGGTCCCATTTTTAGTCGCTATATTTTAGCTACGATTCTGTATTTTATTTTCTTACTAGGCTTAAGGTGTATTTCGTAAACTTTCTCGCCTTAACGTCTTATACGTTAGATTACCGCGTAGGATATTTCTTAGATATTAACGGAGTCTAACGCTTCTACGTTCTTTTTCGGCTCTACGTTCTAGGTTCTTAGCTTTCGACTCTAGCTCTAGCTCTATTAGCTCTAGCTTCTAGCTCTAGCTCTATTCTCTAACGTTTAGCTTATCTATTTTATAGTAGCGAGGTATTTCGTACACTTTTTCTTCGGGAAGCTAACTTTTTTCGTACTTTAGTTAATTTGTAGCTCGTGTGTTTTAAGCTATGGGATTCTAAGGATGATATTATACTCTAGAATCGTTATAAGGTCTAGGTTAATATATTTCTTATAATTGCCGATAGAAATAGGGATCGTACCGGTTTCTAAGCGAATTTTTTCTTATTTAGCCGGTAATCCATCTATAGTAACTAGTAAGTAGAGGTAATCCTTCGTTTAGCGGTGTATATATAGCTTAGCGACGTAGGTAGGGTCGATAAAGTTTTCTTACGCGCTACTATCGATTATAGCTATTATATAGTAATTGCCGATACGAACTAGTATGTATACTAAGTCCATAATTTTAGTTCTAGTAGGTATTTTCCCGTTCGATGTACTTATAACCTTATTAAGAGACCTAGTAGACGGCCTCTTCTAGAGTCTCTAGCTAAAAAGGCCGTCTAGTTTTCCGACTAGGATGCGTTATAGAGCTCGTATAAACGTGGTTCTTAGGGTCTCCGCACCTGATCGCGCGAGAAGGGACTATTACCCGATAATTAGAAGATGTCGTCGTAGAAGTAAAGGTTCTATTCTTCTACGTAGAGAAGGGTTTTCTTCTATTACGTTTACTACTACTTTATAATCTTTCGTCGGTAGTAGACTATTTCGTTATAGACTTAATATTACATCGTAGGGCGCTTATATTTAGATAAGAGGGTCTATTAGAGGGTATCCCCTTAGAGTATTACTATTTCGTATATTTTTAGCGTTCTTACTATGTTTCTTAGATGCACTCTATTCTTTTACTACTACGCGCCTCGCGCTTCGTTTTATAACTAGCTAGCAATTTTCTCGGCGCTCTAGAGAGAGAGGTTCTATTTTTTCTATTGGTTTTCGTAGTAAGCGTAGAACTATATAGTTTCTTTCTCGATTCTATATTATTCTATAGGTATATCTATTCGTGCCGTAGGGACCTAGGTAGTTATAGGCGTAGAGTCGTTAGTACGCCTTATTTCTTCGTATTAGTTTAGATGTTTCTCGATTCTAGTTAGAGTAGCTTCGTCTTACTAGTACTCTATTTCGTCTTTACTAGGTTCGGGCGTATAGACGCGGAAACTTTCTTCGCTATTAAGAATCTTTCTATCGTCTATTAGGGTTTCGCCGAACTCTTAAATTTCTTCTTACGTAGGTGCTCGTAGAATAGCGTAAACGCGTTAGGGCTTCTTAAGATACTAGTCCGCGCTCTACTTCTCGCTCTCGTAGATTAGATAATAGTCGTCGTAATAGACCGTTTAACTTATAGCTACGTAGCTAACCTCTTTAGTAGCTACCGTAGTAGCTTTCTTAAGGTTTCCCTTTTTACCGGTGGCCGCGGTCTTTTTACGCGGTTTTTTAGTACACTTCGAGGGGTGTCCTTTATACTACTTAGCGCTATAGTAGATATAGAGTCCCTTATTAAATTAGGTTTATTACTAAGGGGTTTATTTACGCGTTTATTATTTGCCTTTTTTTTTATTGTTAAATTTCTTTTCTCTCTTACGCGCTATATCGAGTTCTATAGCGTTACCTTCTTCTTAGGTGTAACGTAGAGGTCTTTTTAGTTAGAAGCTATTAGCTCTAGGCCTTTAGTTATTCTATCGATACTCGGTTTATAGTTAGTCTAGTTTCTATACCTTATTTATAAGGTCGCTAAGGGTTGTCTATCTAGAGTAATAGATTAAAGCCTTCTAGATTTCCCCTTTAAGTTCTATCTTATATCTTTCGTAGAGTAGCGTATTTGTATACGGTACTCTAGTAGCGTATAGGGCATTATAGAAGCGAACATTATAGTCTAGAATAGAAGTCTTTTATTTAATGCTTAATAGGGTGCCTATAGCTTTTTTAGACTCGTCGACTACTACGAAGGCGTTATAGAGCTTTTTTACGAAGGTTTCGTACTTGTTAAACAGCTAGGTCGTTTCTTAACTATATTCGTTAGGTTGCTCCTAGTATTCTCTCTTATAAGGGCGGAACCATCGTTTAGCCGTCTCTCTAAAAAAGATACTAGCGAAGAGTACTTTTTTAGTATCGGTCGGGAGTTAATTACCCGAGAAGTGTAGATAATTATTAAGCTAAGTAAGAAAGTTCTAGGTTTTCTTATAGTCTCCGTAGTAGAAATCTAGTTTCGGGACCTTAACCCTTAGGTTAAGTCGTAGGGTAGGCGTCTCTAGTAGCGCAACTATAGAAGTCGTAGAGAATAGAGTCGATTACTACGCGTTACGAAGCTAAGTCGCTAGTCTTTCGTTTTTTATTCGTTAATTACGTAACTTCTATTAGAGCTGTCCTAGCTACTTCTAGTTGCGCTAGATTATATATCACAAGTCGGCCATAGTTGGCTACGGAAGCGGTTCTATAGAGACGTCGTTTATTTCGTCTTAGGCTATACCTATTCGTTAGTAATTCTTTATACTAGGTTCGATACTTTCTATTTAGTCGATAATCTTAATGACTATCTTTCTTCTTTTATAAGAATGATAGTTAAAGTGTAATGGTAGGCTCTTTCTACTAAGCTTCGAAGTTACTTAGTAGATCAAATAAACCGTAGGGTTTATCTTAAAAAGATAAGAGAGGGAGAATAGTAATTAGATAAGAAAGTATTACGTAATTATATAATATATAGTAAGCCGGTTACCTCTAACTAAAGGGTCTTAATTAGAACTTTAAGTTAACTACGAAGGGTTAAGAGTCTAGCTAACGAGTATATTTATATACTATAGAAAAGCTAGTTACAATCTAAGAAGCCCTTATAAGCTCTAGCTCGTAGGGACTTAGATCGAGCCGTTATAAGCCTAGGCTCGTAAGGGCTCGCTATAGATCGCACGTAATTTAGGCGCTTAGAGCGTTTCTCGAACTTCTAAACGATCGTAATGTTATACTATATCTTATTCGTTTCTTTTCTATCTACCTTTCGGCTTTTTATCTTCGTATACTATTTCGGGACGATTATACGCCTAGACCTTTAGCTTTTAGCTTAACTCTATAGTTCTTCGTCCCGTAGAGGATTTCTTAGTCCGTGCTTTCTTCTAGAGTTGCCGCGCCCTTATAGACGTTCTTTCTATACGGGCTTCGGCTGCTATCTACTAGTATTTCTATACGCGCCGTTATCCCGTATTCTCTAGATTTTCGTACGAGATCTAAGGCCGTACGGCTCTTCTACCTACGAGGCTTATTAGTTCTTGCGGTAAGTTTTTCCGTGCGGGCCTTCTGCTCTTAGGGTTATAAAGTTTATGTTTTTTAGGGTTCGTAACACTTAGGTAGCTTAGTTCTAGCGAATTTATCTTTAATATAGTCCTTTAGTCTCTCGTAATATAATATTTTAAGGACGTTATCGAGCTATTAGAATTAGAAGGTATAGAGTCGAAACTAGATAGTATAGATTACGGCGAAGCTAGTTTATTTAAGGGTTTAGATTTAGTAGGCTATATCTTAATATTAGTTCTTATCTTCGAAGGTCTCTTAAAGTGCTTTAGCGAAGTTATCGTAGTTATAAAATAGTTCTATAGTTTTCTTATATTAGTTCGGTTTGCTAAAGTCTTCTTAATAGGGTTTAAACTAATAGATAGTATTACTACGAAGGTACGATTCGGTAAAGAAGATTTTTTAAGAGTTATCTTAGAAGGCCATTCTAAATAGATAGAAGTAGGTTTATAGTTATCGTAGAAATTTATTTAATTTTTTTCTAGTCCCGTTAAAGGTGTCTAGTTTCTTAATCTTAAACTTTAGATTAGGGGTTTAGGTCGGAGCCGGCTTAGTAGATAGCGTAGGTTCTAGAATTCTTATAGTATAGTTAACCGTAAAGGCTTATTTTCTAATAAAGTATTCTAGGAGGACGTGTATATAGTCTTTTGATATATTTAGAGGTAGCTATAGTCTACTAATATCGTAGAAAAGAAACGCGATTTCTAATATATAGACTTCTAAGATGAGTATGCGTGTTTCTATATTAGGGTTTCTAGAAATGTTAGGTCGGATATTACGTACTTAGTCCTCCGCGTCTAAAAGAGAAGTACGGATTTTAGCCTAGGTTATTATAGTTAGTACTATAGTAATCTTACCTTCGGTGCCTATAAGATAGTAGTTAAAGTATTACGCTTAGACTCGAGAAGAAGAAAAAGATAGAGACGTCGAGAAAAATATAGCGCGTTAAGAGTTTACTACTGCTATCTAAAATGTTACTAAATACTATATTTAGAGAATAGTAGCCGTAGTTAGGTAGAAAAGATAATAAAAGAAATGTAAGATAATAATTAAAATTAACTATAAAGATTCTATCTACTATAAATAAGTATATTCTATATACTATAATTAGCCGCTAGTTAGCTAGACTATAGTATTAGTATAAATAGTAGGGTAACTAGTAGCTAAGAAAGATCTACTTTATAGGGTTAGGCTATTAGTTATCTAAATAGATTAGGTGCGTCTAGAATTCTAGTATAAGATAATCTAATTCGTCTATAAGTTCTACTACGCTACTTAATCCGTATCTTAATTTCGTAATAATAAATCTCTAAAATAATAATAATAATAAATTATATACTCTATTAGTCTTTATAGACTATAGAGACGAGAAACTCTATCTATACTAAGCTATATTATAATTCTAGTACTCTATAAATTTAAACCTATTAATTTAGAGGTAATTAACTTACTATATATCGTATAATTACGTAATACTCTTTTATTTAATTATTATTCTCTCTCTCTTATCTCTTTAAAATAAATTCTATAGTTTAACTAGTCTACTAAGCGACTTTAAAGCTTAATAGAAGAAGTTTACTATTATAATTACTACTACAAAACGAATACTCTTTTTAACTATCTATATAGTTCTAAGTTAAATAGCTATAAAAGATCGCTATTTCTCTTCTAAACTAGATTTTCTAGCTATATTAGTAAAGTAATAAGATATAGAAACCTTATCTTCTATAATTCTATTAGAAGATTAATCTCTATTATAGTACTTATTTTTATTTCGAGTAAACGAAATAATTTCTAGTCGGGTTTACTATATAATAGAAGAATACTAATAAAATAAAATATAAAGAAGCTCTAATAATTAAATCTTTAAGTAGAGTAGGTTATATATATTAAGCTAACTAAGTAGTAATAATACGACGAAGAAGCTATCTATACTCTATTACGTACTAATTAAGTAGAATTATAAGTACTAAATAATAAAGGTCTAGATACTAGTAATACGAAGGTTATACCGATATAGTAATTTAGATAGAGTATACCCTTCTATACTACTTTTTTAATTTAAAATAATTTAGCCGGTCGTTCACTTCGCTTTTCTTTATGTAAATACTACGTTATATAACTTAAAGTTTAATTTCTATTACTAAGAACTAAAATCTAGTATTTAAACTATTAGCTCTATAGAAAGATTCGGAAATTTCGCTATAAGAAGCAATCTTATTTATAGTCTTAGTAAGACTATAAATACTTTTTTTAAGTTTATTATTCGTAATAGTTAAAGCTAGGCTTATACGAATACGAGTACTCTAAGCGTATACTAGAACTTTCTTTTCGTATATAAGCTTAATAAAACGACGGGTCGTTACATTATAGAAATCTTTCTTAAATATGATGCTAAGGTCGGCACCACGTATAGAATAGTAGTTAAGAAATAGGTGATTTTATTTTAACGTAGCTTTTATCTATCTATCTTCGATAATCTTTATACGCTAAAAGAACCCTCTATTTTTATAGATAGATAGAACTACGAGGGTTATAGCGTTAGCTAGAGGCGATATAGTATAAGTACTCGCCACTTAGTTAGGCTCGACGAGGCTTATAGTATTATCGAAGCCTAGAACGTAAGAAGTAAAGCAAACTCTACTAGTAATTAACTTTTCGAGTGTAATTATATTAGGCTTATTTTCGGGTTTAAGCTAGTCTAAATATAGGTATCGGCTAGTTTTCTCCGAACCTATACGCACTTTATTTGAGATGAAGAGAATGTTATATTTTATATAGAGCTAATAGACTCTAATATTAAAGTTAATCTCTTCTTCGGCCGTTCTATACTATTCGTCAGTCTACTTATCTTAATAAACAACTCTAAGAGGGTTATATAATAGCCTCTTTATTTATAATTAACTAGACTCTTAGCAGCCTTAGAAGAATATAGAGAAAAAGAATTAAAACCTTATCGTAAGACTCTATAGATAGACTCTATAATAATAGCGGCTATAGACTTATATATCTCGCTAAAAATAGTCTCGTAGTCTTCTACGTGGCTATAACGTAGTAAAGAGCCAGTTCTAGGGTTTTAATTTATAATCTACTTGCTATTAATACCGTAACCTATAGTTAAGTTAATCGCGATGCTCTTAGGCTTGTAAGAGATAATATAAATATACCGTCTTAGCTATAGCTAGGGTTTATAATAGGCTAGATGCTAGAGGTTAAGCTATAGTAGTTATTAGAACATTCTAGAACTAGGACGTTCGTAGGCTTAATTTCCTTCCGCATAATCCTCTACTTTCGCGCGATCTTTATAGCCGAATCAGCAGCCTTAGCACCTAATATTATCAAGGCAACCTTATCGTAGCCGAATGTCTAGTATAGCTTCTTAGCTAGTGGCGGCCACGAGGCGCTATATACAGCAATGTTTGACTATGTAACTATAGTAGAGGGGTTAGAGTTGTGGGCTCGCTAAGGGCTTCAAGATGGTTTCGGGTGGCGATTAAATACCCTTCTAGAGTGAATCTACGGCGGCAGCAGTCACTTAAGGATGGCAATGACCTAAATTGAGAGTACCTATGGTGCACGTAAAGTTAATGATTTCCTTGCCGTCGACATTCTATGCGGATTTGTAAGTAATGAAAGAAAACGTATAATGCATGGTTCGAGACTAACCCACATAGTCGACCCTTTTCTAGAGACGACGTAACCGGGAAGCGGGCCAAAACCACCAGTAGTATAGAGTTCATCTTCGGCGAGAAGCTCAAGCGTGGAAGCGGACAAAAGTTCACCTGTTTTGGTGGCCATGGTGATTATTTGCGGAAGGAGTTGGACAAGTTATTATGATATTGCAAGAGAAACAAACAGAGATGGAGCGATCGTAAGAAGGATGAGCGCTTCTCACTGATTAATTTATAGACCTTTATTGAAGCTCTAGTTTTCGGTCTTAAGATCTCAAGAATGGGGGGCGGGAGGAGGGCGCATATGATGCTCCCAATATGGTATAGCGTTGCCGCGCTTATCAGGACGTAGCGGGGTTTCGATATCCGCGACTTAAAATTTTGTGGAGTGCAACATGCTTGTCTACCATACATCCATCCTCCTTATTTATTGGCTTCTATTTCGCCGTCAAAGAAAAACAGCTATGCAGCTCGCAACGCGCTCTACGACCGGTTGTTTTACATGCCGACGTCGGCATAAGAAGTGCGATGAGGTCTACCCGGTTTGTACAGGCTGCCGCCGCAACCGACTTCTGTGCTCTTGGCTGCCGCTCTTATCTGCCGCCTTGCTGTCACCTCGGCCTGACGAGAGAAGAAGCCGCCATGACTTCGAATCCACGCCTCTCTTTGCCCCTCCCGCCGTCTCGGCAGCTGGTCCCTCCCTTGCTGCACTCTTACCACCGGTCTTCTAGGTGGCTCGGAATCGCAAGCTGCTTCAGCACTACGCAGATGTAACGTCGCAGTATTTGGCGAGTCGGGTTTACCCTGTGAATCCCTATCTGACATACAACATCTAGGTTGCCTGGGACTGTGTTGAGCTTTAACACATGTTATTGGCTCTGAGCTGCTGCCAGCTTTCGTGTTCCACCACACATGCACTAGCTGAGGAGTCCTTAACCTACTACTTGGTTGCCCTGCGGGGCCTCAAGCATGCCATCACCGGTTGGAGGTCCGCCGCACCAGGTGGCCGACTTTCTATGCTTGCAACCACCCTAGCTATTTGCCAATTCGAGGTAGGCTTCTCTTTCGCATGCATAATGCCAAGACGGCGCGCAGCTAACATCTCGAAATCGCATTGACCAACGATAGGTTGTTAATGCTAACGCCCAAGGCTCGCTTTACCACCATTTGAGAGCTAGCCGATGGATGATATCCCAAGTATAATGCTCTCCGTACTTGTACACTAACCACTTTCTCGATTTTTTTCGGGAACAGTACTACTATCTCGTAATCGTCGCCCATTTTGACTATGCGACCAATCTGAAGCCCGTAGTCTGGGGCTATAAAGAGCAAAGCATCACGCAATCACTATCAGCCCTTAACTACGGCAGTACCATATACGGTTTTATGTTCGGCGAAGCCCACCGGCTCTTTTCGTTAATCCCTCAGGTTCACCAGCTAGCATAGCAGCGTGCACAGCAAACAGTGGAGCCACACGTAGAACTTATCGCAGAATTCTCCTCTCTAAGGATTCGCATCATGACTGCAGTAGCCGAGGACGACGGACCAGACCGAGATTGTCATGCAGTCCAGATAATCTACCAAAACGCCATCATCATCTATCTCTATCTCGCCTTCCATGGCCTGGAACCACCTACTCGATGCCTTTTATCGAAAATCGATCCCTGTATCGAGACGTACCTGGAGCAGTTGGAAAGCCTATCTTCCTCCTCCCGAGCGTGGACCACCAGCATGTGGCCGGCCTTTGTTACCGGATCGTGCATGTTGTAGAAGCGTCAGCGGACCAGACTTCTCAGCGGCCTTCGGATTTTTGGAGAACCTTTTCCTATCGTAGAGTGGATGCTTCAGGTGCTTCCGTTGTATTGGTAGGCGTTGGATGAGGACCTGGGCCTTTATGGCCCAGATGGGCTGGAGAAAACCCTACTGGGGCAAAACATTGCATTATGTATAGGCTAGACTAACTAATCGAGCATGTGTTCTAGTAGGGTAGCTAGAAAACAAAAGGGTAACGGTCAAGCTCCGAAACAGCCCTGCGGTGAGCGCAAACGACCTGCTGTAGCACTGTTCCCCAACTAATACCATATGGCTTCTTGTTACGATGTAAGACAGATATTGCCACTAAGCTTATTTTTCCATAACAGGACATGGGAAAAGCAGGCAAACCTCCCGACGGCTCATATTCAATAGATGACACCGCCTTAGCAAGCGTAGCCTCCGACCGCATTGCGACAAGGATTTGCAGATCCAGTGCACTAGCGCAGCGCGGTGGCCTGGCGAGATAGAGTGGGGCTGAGACAAGTAACTGTGTCCGTAATGAGGCCCATCCTTGTAACGTGTTTCATCACTTATCCGGCCACCCACCAACACCAAAAACGCTTTTCGGTACAATTATTTCACCCCAACGCCTTGAATTTAACTACTTGTTAGATATTAGGGAATCGACGAAGCGTATGACCTTACAAATAATAATTACTACATGTCGGCTGTTTGTAACGGCGGGGCCTCTGCCTCTAAGGATCCAAACACCAAGAGGGTGAAACCTGGCGAAGGATTTTTCTTGAGTGAGTACAAAGAGAGGATGGGAACGAAGTGAACAAGTATCGCGACTGAGCACTGCGTGTGCGAAGGCCTTTTTACCAAAAAGTACTCTGAATTTTTGTGAAGTTGACCACGAGGGTTAAGGCTATCTAAGGAATGTGGTTCATATACAGTAAGAAAGTTCTAATGTTATACAATCTATGCGCTCGGTGAGCGTGGTGCGATTGGTTAGTTGGTATTAGCGACTGAGCGTGGGCCAGTCTGATCGAAATGACACGTGACCTCGGCTTCCTATGCCCCGGGTTCGGTTGCTTCGGCGGGGTTGATCCACGACTTCTTCACTCTGTGGAGGCTGTGCCGTAATACTATGGAAACATCGTCCTACCACACTTATGAATCTTGTGTGAAACATGGTGGGCAGCTCGCTGGGAGAGAGAATAGAATCTGAACGTCCGTCTAAACGCCCACACACAGTCTAGAGAAGAGCAACTGGAAATGGAAAGAGAATTGGAAAGACGGCTGTTCACAATGAAGCATGGGTCTTAGGGAGTCGAAGTAGATACCTGAACATAGGTGTAGGACTTGAATGACAAATAATTTGGGACGTAGGATTAATTCAAATATATAAGCCAAACGTAAGACCGATGGTTTGGCTCATTCTTTTGGGATGCCGAGGTGGTTGCCGCTGCAACGCAATCGCGAAACATGAACACTACTTGGTTCTGCCCCACACAAATCACATCCCAACAGTCTCCACCACACAAGTCATCGCGCAAATGTCCAGCATCAACGTCTGGCTCGGCAGACACCCAGAGAGCCCCTCGAGTACGCGCCAGAGCGTCCCCGCAAGCGGCAATGCCTTGCCGACGTCTCGAGCAACATGTCGAAAGAGCTGCGCGCGACCCGTCGTCCTTCGGCATGCAAGGCTGTCGCACCCACGACACCGCCGCTTAGCGACGGTGCATCGCACGAAACCTACTACGAAGAACCTGCGACACCCCGCCCCCTCTCGCTAGCCACGGCTCCTGTTCTCGAACCCTCATCGACCGTTAGTAGAGTGCGCTCGCCCTCGCCGACCCCGTCATCAAGCGCCTTCAGCAGCCGCCGCTCCCGCAGTCCCGTCCGCCGTCTTGATGACTTACAGCTGTCGGATGTACAGATAGAGACGTGCACACTGAAAATTGCGAGGCAGAGTGTGCCGCAAGACATGATGGAGATATGCAAAGCCCTGCAGCGCGTGGGAACAGGCCGAAGAGTGATTCCCGGAGCGACTAGACACCACGCCTCTGCCATGCTGGAGACGTTGAGCTGGACGACATGAATTTTGTTTGATAGGGTGGATGAAGGTAATCCAGCTTACGAAGAGCTGTGGAGAGGGGTGCAAGATGTTCTGGAGGCGGTAGATGAGTGTAAGGAGGATGGTCTGTTGGAATCAGCCTGGAATAGTGAGGTACATTCCCGTGTTCTAGGGCTGGCGCTGCAGCGGGAGCGTAAAGATGTTGGCGTCTGGTACTGCGACATTACCACAGCCCGCATAACCGATCCATCGCTACTGCCAATGCCCAATACAGGTGTCGCCGCCCAGGCCAAGATGGTCGACTACGCCCTTATTTTCGACGCCCGGGCTGATCGGGCCCTTTTGCGGCGCGTTATTATGACGCTATGTTCCCGCGACGAGACTACCATCAACCAAACTGAGGCCAAGCACGTAAGGTTTTCACCCATCGCCGTCAGTATTGAGATGAAACGCGGCCTCGTCGAAGAGGACACTGCTATCTTGCAGCCTGCTGTGTGGGTTTTGGCGCACTTTCGCCGGCTGCAACAGCTTACACGAGCTTCCGTTCCAACTCCCCCGTTAATCGTTGTGCAAGGTCATGAATGGTATCTTATACTGGCGGAGCTTTCGTCGGATGAAAAAGAGGTTTATATCTACCGCCCACTGCATTTTTGTAGCACCCGTTCTGTTCTCAACGTTACCAGCTCGTTGCGGCTTTAAGGCAGTTGGCGGGATGGCTTAGTGATACGTATCGGCCCTGGTTCGAGAAGGAGTTGCTAAATTTCGGCTCGACCCACACTATGTAGTCCTTGTTCTTTTCTCCAAAGCTACGACTCGTCAGCTTTCCCCTGTTATTCTCTTTTGTGTTGAACAGTGCAGCTGAGTTGGATTGAACTGCTGGCTCTTGTAAATGAGCAGCTAAACTACTGATGATATGCACTTACTGCTGTTGTGATGTTATAAAAGGCAAATGGATGAATGACGTATAGGTATACGAAGCTAATTGTAAATCAAGATACCGAAGAAGACATCAAGCCACGACTGAACATGACACGCGCTGATGCATATGTTTTGAGATCGATCTGCTCAACTTTTGGGCATGGGAACTTCACCTCCCCAGCGCTAATATCTATGATGTGAGGAATTGAAGATAAAGATAATAGATCCTGCTTTCCCTGCTCCGTAGAACACTGCGCTATGAGAGCCCCACTCTCCATCACGCCCTAAGGCAACCCGGCTACGCGCTATCGATTACGCGAGATTGTACTCTTTCTGGATCATCTCCGCCGCTGTCTGCCCTACAAAGAATGCTATACTTGCAATATGACAATTAGGAAGAAAAGGTAAAACAGACGCATCCACAACCCTCAAGCCAGTAAGACCTCGGACCTTGAAGTTACTATCAACGCAAGCTAACTTATCCTTTTCTATGTCACCCATCTTCACAGTTCCAGACATGTGCCAGGACGTATTGCAATTCTCCTGGATATACCTCCAAATCGCCTCATCAGTGTCGTCTTCCGGGAATTTCCAAGGCCATGGCCGAGCTGTCTGCTTGTTAAGGCACAGAAATTCTAGGAGACGCTTTTCTCGACGGACAGCCTCGATAAAGACCTCCTTGTCGAACGGGTGATCAAAGAGATTGGGATCCGAGATGACTGGATCCTCGGGATTATCTGAAGCGAGAGTTACCGCTCCTCGGGACTGAGGCACCATTTGAACTACCGTTGACGTGAGATATTCTCCGTTACCAGCCATGACATGGCGGTTTGGGCCTAGCCCAATGTGTTCCCATGTTGGGATAGTAGGTCTCTGAAGGTACTCTCGCACATGTTGAGGCAGGCTGTGGAAGGAGGGACTGGTTTCCAGATCTTGTAGCTTCTGCCAGCCCATGACCAACATGTTGAAGAATACGGTAAGTGGGCCAGAGCCGTGTTGCAAAAACTGTCGTCTTGCCTCTCCAAGCGTCTCTGGTTTATTGAAGACAGCTGACCTTCCTGTCTTGCCTTCGCAGAGTTCTATCGTGAGCGCAATACTTGCATGGTCCATCAGATTCTTTCCGACTCCCGGGAGCTCTTGGGTAATTCCTATTCCGTGTCTTGTCAACTCCTCCCTTGGGCCGATTCCAGACAACATTAGAAGTTTAGGACTGTCCAGAGCACCAGCTGCCAGGATAATCTCCTTGGACGCGATATCTGCCTGTGTAAGCGGCATGTGGTAATACACGGCCATGAAGCACTCACATTTTTGATTCCGCACTAAGGCTGCTGTAGCCCGCTTGCCTTCGACTAGAACACGTTGGACCGGAGAGTTGGTGAGCACGACTAAGTTTTGCGGCGCATTCTCGAGGAAGGCTGAACTTGCTGTCACTCTGACACCTTTTCTTGAGCAGTTAGGAACTGCGCCAATTCCAATAGGATCGCCAGAGTTGATATCGAGGTTTAGAAGCATCCCGATTGCCTCCGCTGCTTCGATGTTTTGGAAGAACCCATCTTCCACCTGCTTCGGGAACTCCAAGTGCAGTGGACCGTGCGTCCCATGCGAGTCAGCTTCTGGTTGGACCCATCGCTGCATTCGAGGGGATAGGTTGAAGTCATATTTTTCAAGTCGCTTGTAGCGTGCGCGCGCATTGGTCCAGGCAAATGCATCATCTTTCACCATTCGAGCCCATTCGTCATAGTCATCCCGCGGTCCAATAGTATATGCTGCAAAGTTAATGGCTGATGATCCTCCCAACCCCTTACCGCGAGATGAATCAAGCCTCCGGCCTTTGAGATGCTTTTGTGGAGCTGTCACGTAACCCCAGTTCATCTGCGGGTGATTTTTGAATTCAGTAAAGCGATCAGCCAGAAGGAAGCTCGATGCCTCATTATTCGGGCCCCCAGATTCGAGAAGGAGGACGGTCGGCAAAGACTTGCTGCTAGCGAGCCTCGAAGCTAACGTCGAGCCGGCCGGGCCGCCTCAAGGAAGGTCAGTTATATTGACCGAAAAACAGAAGCATACTGACTTACTACCGATAACAATGAAGTCGTACTTTGTCTCCGAAGCGGAGCGGGAGATCTCCATGGGCGTTGATGCAGTCTGGTGGAACATGATGATTGTCGGTTTGTGAAGGTATTCCGCACTCCTAACAGCGTAGCTTTGTGTTGTTACCACAGCAGGTAGGCAGACCCTTAGAAATGATATAAACGGAGCCAAGATACAAAGAGCGACTTGGCCTGAACATAAGTAGGTGAATGTTCCAGAAGGATATCCACGTGCTAAATATCGAATCACGTCGGTAGGGCTAGCGCAGTCTATTTAACATTGCGTATGTTGGTGTTAAGGTTTCGTAAGTGGGTATATTTAGCAACTATGCTCTTTCTTATCTCGTTTAACTCTCGAGGGGATGATATATCCGCGCGCATCCGATTGAGTAAGATCCCCGATGACTATGGCGCCCTTCATGTTAGTTCCACTAATGCTTTTAAGCTCTAGCATGGTATATATTAGTTGGAAACCCCGGAGCTACATCCGCGCTCGATAATTTATATATCATCGGGCGCGTTTCTTTTTATAATTAGGATTTTGTAAAGACCAGCGTGTTTCTACGCACCCCATTAACATTAAAACGGTTTACTTAAACGGCTAGTAAGGCGTTCTATTTCTGTTAATGGAAGGGCGTAAACCTTTTTATAGCTATTAGAAGCAAAGCAGGAATCGGACAGCTATTAAATCTTTAGAAGTTGGCGAGTTGATTCGCCTAGGTACCAGGAACTGAGTGACACTTCACATGCGTGGCCCAAAGAGGAAGCTGTGGGTATCATATGTTCGGCAAGGGATCCGTCTATGTTGTGACTCAATTTGGCGAGCACGTCGCGCTAGAAAGTTTCCGACTAGCGTCGGCTAGTAGGGAACGAAAGCAAGGTTAACCTCATAGCCCTCGCATAGCCGCTTAGTGAAGGGATGCTAAGAATGATACCGGCGCTTACCGTCGCACTACGTTGGTTATGGGAATTTACCATACTAAATAACACGGAAGGGGAGCTGAAAGCTCACCCCAATCTTGAAGGCTCAGCAGGTGCGAGAAAGAATGGACGATTCTCGCACGAGGCACCTGCACTCTGCGATGGCCACCGAGGTGAGACAGTAGCTCGGGACTGTTCTACAATTTGGACATTGGGTGGAGAAGCAGATAAGGCAGGGTATTCCGCCAAGGCTAGCGTTCTCTTAGCGGAATCCGATGTCTAATGTGGTAATGACCGTGCGCTTCTTATAAGAAGAGTAATTAACGTAGGCGAAGAGGCGGCGTATACTAACGTATTCGTGCACTATTCGCGCCTAAGGCGCTGCTTCGAGTACTAGAGCTACGACCATCTGTAATTCCGCTACTAGGGAGAGAAAAGATACGTAAAGTGCGCGGGTATCGGCTATAGGGTAAACGGCTGCTCGGCGTTACGGTAAAGTGCGCTTCCTGCTGCGGTCTATACAGAACAGACGACAGAGGCTACCCAGAGTGCGACAAGCTCTTGCGCGAAATGCCCCGCCAGCGGAATGGGTGGGCCGCAGTACACGTGAATTTGGGAAGAGCAGGACAGCGCAGTACAGCCTACTAAACGACGAAGACCTCAGCGATTTTAGCATTATGTTGATCTCGGAGCTAAGCTGCTTTCGCGAGCCTGGTGACGAGACCGTGGCAGCAGCCGTATATGTCGCCAATAGGGAGAGCGCGGCTGACCTGGAGCTTATCGAAACGCTCAAGCACCTTCGAATGATGATTACAGAGATAGGAAGCCAAATTTTGTCGGGCCTGATGACGTGCAGCGCGTCGCGACGCGCCAACAGTGGCGAAGCCGCCCCCATCGTCAGGCATTATTGGGCTGCAAAATACGAGTTCGCTTTAATTTGAGGGTGTGTTGATTGATTCCCGTTCCTTCTGATGGGTTAAGTGGTTTTCAGTAGCCCCCTAGAATTATAAACGTAATTAAGGACAATTGCTACAAGCCGGCACCCGGAACATTCCGCGCCGATCCGTAACGCTGAATACCTTACCCGGCCCAGTCCTACGTCCCCCTTGGTGTACCTGTCAGAAGCCAGCGTAACAACAATACGCCCGCCTTTCACCATGACCTCTCAGCATCACCCAGTTGATCGCGCTATCAAACTCGTATCTTAGCCTTTCGAACCGAGATTCGCCGATTCGCGAAGATGTGGTCGCCGATTACGAGAAGCCGTTAGCGCATGAGGCCTAGCCTTTATATAAACACGAGGTAGCCACTTTAATCCATCCTTGATAACTTTCTACTTCGACCATAAAAATGTACCCTCGGGCCCTCGAAAACCGCCACCACCGCCACCACCCCGCGGTCTATCCGGCGCGTCGTAACTTCCTACGCGCTGCTCTATTAAATTACGCTCTGTTGCAGGTGCTCTTCTTGTGCATCTTTTCATATGTTTTCGGTGCCATATCGGAGCAGTCCCCACGTACTCACAACCTGAAAGTCCTTTACGTTGATTATGATGGTGGTATCATTGGCCAAGCCGTACGGGATGCCTACCAGTCTTTGCGTGGTCACAACTTTCCCACTCTCGTCGAGCACCTGACGACTGACTACTCCACGCCTGACCACCTACGCCACGCTGTCTGCAGAGACAACTACTGGGCTGCTCTTTTCTCCTCCTCAAATGCCTTCAGTCGTCTCGAAGCTGCGTTGGCCAGAGGAGCGGCTACCGCCTACGACAAATCAGACGTCCTGACCTTTATCTAGAATCAAGCTAGATACCCAACCATTACCGATTCCGCTATTGCTTCGAATATGCGCATCCTTTCCGAAGCTGCTCGTAATGCCTACGTTGCCGCTAATGGAACAGGTGCCCTGGAGCTATTAGCCTCACCCACAGCCATATCTATTTTCACTGACCCATGGCACCTAATGTCGGACAACATCCAACCTACGGCACAGGGCTCTCGCATTATCTACAACTCCCTTGTCATCCTACTACTACTTATCCAAGGGTTTTTCTTTCTTGGCACGATCAACGGCCTATACGTCCAGTTCCGTATCTTCTCCCGCATCCACCCTTTGCGCATCGCTCTCGTACGCCTCGCCATATCTCTTTCCTACACCTTTGCTGGCTCGCTATCCACCACTGGCGCTATCTGGGCCTTCCGTGCAGGCTGGGACGTCTCGGCCGGCCAGTTCTACCTGACGTGGATGTCGCTATGGTTCTTCGCCCACGTCAACTTCCTCGTCCTTGACATCTTTACCATCTGGCTGCCGCCGCCGTATATCCCCATGGCCCTGATCACCTGGGCTATGCTCAACCTCGCGTCGATCCTTGTGCCGCTCGAGCTGGCGCCGGAATTCTACAAGTGGTCATATGCGCTGCCTGCGCACGAGATCTTCGAGGTACTTATTGACGTGTGGTCTCGTGGCTGCAATCCGCAGCTGCACCATGCGCTACCAATCATGTTTACGTACGAGGTTTTTGGGATCGGCATGAGCATCTTAGGCGCCTGGCGCCGCTGCCATTACGCGGTTGTTGCAGAGGAAGCGCAAGAGAATACTTTCAAAAAGAAAGTGCAACACAGGCTGTTGGAGCTAGGACATCCGGTGCCTAAACCGCCCGGTAAGGAGGAGAAGGATGCGCAGGAGGATCTGCCTCAAGTAGAGCGGCTACAGGAGGCTATGGTGAAGGAGAGACAGAAAGAGTTGCGCAGGTTGACAAGTGCGGAGAGCAGAGCAACAGCTCTGGGGCCTTCATTTGATCTGGCGTTCGGCACGCGAGGGGATGAGAGAATGTGTAGGTCTCAGAGCCGGCCGCGGAGTATAGCATAAGTCCGCTAGCAGCTTTTCAGTGAGCTTTTGTTTGTATTGATGCTCTATGTGTCTTCAAAGGAGTGATTGGTGAGGAGCATGGATTAGTTGGTTTAAGACAGGATGAAATTTAAACTCCCGAGCACCTTCGCCTACAGTAAAAGGTTTTCTTTTAGATGCCTCTTTCCTACACTAGATCCTCAGAATCTCCCGGCTTCCGCATAGTCAATATGCCGACTTGACCTCGAACTTATGCGTACCACAGCGGCGTCATACAGGCACAATATAGCCGGTGGTCATCAGCTACGCATCTTTTTTTCGTAGCTGTTGTAATTCACGTTGTAATTCACGCGGGTTTTGGGATGGACATGTGCAAAAAGTTAGATCGTGGTGATAAATTCGCAGATTCTGTAGGAGGGACGGAAGTTGTGTGCATGTGATGCGGTGGTGAACGTGCTTCCAAAGAGCGGTCTAAAAGGGGAGAGTTGTCGAGGGTCATCACTGGATTGAGCCTAGATATTATTGGTAGGAAACGTACGCAGGGCTTTAGCCAAGAAATTAATTGTCAATGCTTGCGCTGTAACAATGTCGGCAACCATGGCGTGTTAGATTGGGGAAGTGAGTAATGCGGTATGGATAATCTAGAGTAGAATTGCGGATGCATTCCACTTGTACGATCCTACAAATTATGCACCATCATATACTTTTGACGTCTCTTGCTATTGCTAGTTTATGATATGCGACCATCGCGAGGTGAATCAGGTAATGAATGAGTTTCGTAGATGTAACGGTCGGGAGAAGATGAGTGTCCAAATTTGAGTTGGTGCGAACCTTCACCGTCGAGGCCGGCTTTCCCCAAAGCGTTAGCACCTTTAACCATATTAGGCATTATATTCCGCCAAGAAAACCGTGGTCTTAGCGGGATATGCTGCTTAATTTGGGCTCCTACCCCACTCCGCTTCTCCACCTCCATGTCCACAGTGCGAAACCGTCCCGAGCAAGTCCATCGCTAGCTGCACATGCCCGCATCTCATAACTGCCATCATTTGGCATTCGATCGCTATTTTCGCACTTGTCGAACCCACAAGATGGGGTAGGCTTTCTGCTCAGCTGCCGTATTCATTCTTAGTATATCTTTACTAAGCGTTTATGCGGTTGGCTACGAGCTTTACTTTGCTTTCGTTCCCTGCCAACCAACACTGTAAAGGAAGAAAACTGGAAAATTTTCTGTCGCGACCTGCTCGCCGAATCACGCCACAAAATAGGCGAACCTCTTGCAAAACGTAAATTCTTTCTACGTACATGTCCCTTGGCTGCGACGCACTGCGTGCCATTATCCTTAAGCGCCTGCCTCCACCACCGCTAATTTGCAGGGCCTTAAACGGCCCCCGTCGAATCCTGCATCTTTCATTCTCAGAGATCTGGCGCCGTCGGCCGAGTATTTCGCGATGAAAACCCTTGGTGTCCGTCTGTCGTATTCTCACCATAGTCCATACGGGCTCGCTTTCTTCAAACTCGCCCCCAACCCCCCAGGGGAAAAAAAAAAAAAAAAAAGGCGGTAGCTGTTTCGGTGCAGAGACCTAGGATTTTGCAGGCACTGCATGAAAATCCCGTACTTGCGTGTCGCACATTCCGCGCCCCTGCCGCTCATACCACTCCGGTCGCGCTCGGCGCTCTTTGGGACTGCGTACCCTTTCCGCTATATATAGTCGTTCGGTGAACGTTCGCTAAGAGTTCAATCTACTGCCTGTTGTTTTCCAAACGCCCTACCTCACTCTTTAGTACTTCACACGATATCTATTACTTTCCGGCCTTTTTTTCCCCCTCTATCTCTAAATTTGTTATATAGCGATAGCTTCATCTCGAGCTCTCCGAGGGACGCAATGGCTGTTGCCGCACAAGCACTGTGGAAGCCCTATCTTGAGCCGCGGAAGCTCGCCTTTTATTCCTCCTTCTACGGCCTGCACATCTTTCTCTTCGCCTATGGCTGGTAATAAATCTCGTTTAGTTATTCTCACACTTCGCTAACATCTTGCAAAGGTACAAGCAGGCTTCTGATCCGCGCCTAGCGCCACTAAATCAGCTACAGTATTCGGTGTGGATCTCTCGCGGAGCTGGCCTCGTATTGACAGTAGATACCATGCTAATCGTCCTGCCAATGTGCCGGACGCTGCTCCGCCTCATCAGACCTCAGATCCGCTGGCTGCCACTGGACGAGTCCATTTGGTTCCACCGGCAGGTGGCATACGTCATGCTCTTCTTCACCGTTATGCACACGGCCGGGCACTACGTCAAGTAAGTAACCGTTGACTTCCCAGCTACAAACATTACAGCAGCGTATAGAAGTTAACGCGTCTTAGCTTCTTTATCGTCGAAGCCACTCAGGTGCGATCCGAACTCGCGGTGCAGATCCACTACGCGCAAGCGGGTGGGATCACGGGGCACGTAATGCTGCTGTGCATGCTACTGATCTACACCACTGCGCACACGCGCATTCGGCAACAGTCCTTTGAGACGTTCTGGTACACGCACCACCTCTTTATCCCCTTCCTCCTTGCAGTATACACGCACGCTACCGGCTGCTTCATACGCGACGTTGTCGATCCTATCTCGCCGCTTGCCGGGAACATGTTCTGGGAGCATTGCCTAGGGTACGAAGGGTGGCGGTGGGAGCTGGTCGGTGGTGGTTTATATTTCATCGAGCGACTGTACCGCGAGGTACGCGTGCGGAGGGAGACGAATATTGTAAAAGTGGTGAGACATCCGTATAGTAAGTCTGACTCCAACATCGACCACCACCACCGCAGGGCTCGATATCTATTACTAGACGTAATGCTAATTAATCTCAACAGATGCCGTAGAGATCCAGTTTGTCAAGCCGTCGATGCGGTACAGAGCGGGCCAGTGGCTCTTTCTCAACTGCCCAGACGTTAGCGGGCAGCAATGGCATCCCTTCACGATTACGTCATGCCCCTACGATCCTTACATCTCCGTCCACATGCGGCAGGTTGGTGATTGGACGCGCGCCTTCGCCGATGCTATCGGCGCGGGCCCTGCGCAAGCCAAGTTGTACGACGACATGGATCCAACAAGCATCTACGAGGTTGCTCTTGCCGCGGGACAAGAGATGCCGGTGATTCGTGTTGACGGGCCGCACGGGGCGCCCGCCGAGGATGTGTTCGAGAATGAGATGGCCGTGCTAATCGGGACGGGGATCGGAGTAACGCCGTGGGCGTCGATTCTTAAAAATATCTACCATGCGCGCACGCGCGGTAGCCGAACGCGGCTGCGGCGTGTCGAGTTTATGTGGATCTGCAAGGACACGGCGGCGTTCGAGTGGTTTCAATCGCTGCTGGCGAGCCTTGAGCAGCTGAATGCTGGGGGCGAGTTTCTCAATATTCACATCTACTTGACGCAGCGCATCGATACGGACACAGCCAATAACATCGTGCTCAACAGCGTTGGCACAGATACAGATCCCCTCACGCAGCTTAAGGGCCGCACTAACTTCGGTAGGCCGGACTTTGCAAAGTTCCTGTGCGGCCTTCGCGACCGGATTACGACTCAGGGCCCGGCGTTCATGGCTGGCATAGAGAGTGACTTGAAGATGACGGTTGGCGTGTACTTCTGCGGGCCGGCAGTCGCGGCAAGGGATATCAAGCGTGCATGCAAGGGGGCTTCAAGCGCGGATGTGCGTTTTAGATTCTGGAAGGAGCATTTCTAAAGGGCCGGCCTTCGCTATTCTGGCACGAGTGCCGGGCGGAGCAAAGGTATATCACGTACCATCCTAGCTACTAGCTTCTTTCCCTCATGAATCCGAAGCTTCCGCTCTATGTATGGATGCAGTGCTAAGCCATTTTACGTCTAGAACCACACATTTGCTATCTAAGGTGCCACTAGTCCCTAAGCCGCAATAGGCTCCCTAAAGCAATGTAACACATAGAAAGGTCTCGTCCTCTGAGCCCGAATGTCCGCAATGCGATCGGGTGCCCCAACACAACCACAATCTTTCCTATTCCCAACACGACAGAAGTGCAGCGAACCAGTGGTCAAGCATACAGACCCGTAGGTAATCAACAGATATCTGTGCTCCCACAGGAAGGGTCAGACCATCGAAGCGAACTAAGCCCGCTGGATCTCAGTCTGGCGTGACAGGTCCTGCAAATTCAGCAAGTCATTCTTAAGTACATCCTAGCTGATTTTTGCATCACATGAACCTCTTTCCACTCTATACTCTCTTTCTGAGACAAATAAACCCACGTTCTAGTCCTCATATTCCCCTCACTGGCGTCCTCCGTCATATCGGCCCTCCAAGCCGCCTGGTGGAGGAACACACAGTCCACGCCGCGTACGAGGAAAGTAGCATATACTTACAGCAAACACTACTAACGGTCTTCTTGGTTGTGAAATTACTCTGAAGGTTCTTGAACCTCGCCTTTGTCTTCACCTACATCTCCTGAGCCGTTGCCCAAGACGGCCCATAAGTTCGTTCCGTGACTCTGTCTTCACCTCTCCGACGCCGACTCTGTTCAGATCACAATCGATTTCTTTTACGAGAGAAGACGGCAGCCTATGAGAATTTCTCCCTGCGTTACCCTGATTGCTCGACGCTGCCATTGCACTCTACGTCGTGACAGACTTCCACAAGCCATGAATGTTCTAGACAGACCCGTTACCCTTCGTTAGCGGGAGCTCCGTCGATATTTATACTAACGACGCGTGAGTATTGATGACGCGTTATATCTCGTAATTAGAACTATACAGGACAGATATCCGTTCTAATTACAACCTGGGAAATACCGCAATGCGCTCTAAACATTTACATAGCTGTTGGCATTGTTCCATGGTAGAGACCGATACAGAGAAACTATGCTTTCATGTTGCCATTACGAGTAGTCTATAATGAAGTTGGATCGACTAAGGCCTAGAGCCAACATCGTTCCTATTAGAGCTCGTATGAATCTGAGTCTAAGTCTTACAATTGCCGGCTGGGGTCCACTCCTACATTTACCTGTTAGATATAAACCATGACAATCAGAATGCGGTAGTCCCACAGAAATCTTATTCTGCATATGTACAGCTGTGCCACCGGTAGTGCCGGAGCCAGCTCACTCCTGCGTTCCATAAGCCTCCGCTTCGTCCGTCCAAGTCTTAGGGTTTTCGTTAGAGTAGTGAGACTAGACATCTGCGCTAGGTGTAATAGCTGCGAGTATAACAGCAGTGAAATAGAGGTGCATTTTAATTAAGGCTGACTGAAGAAGGGTCTGTATTTGAAAGAATAGTTGAATAGTACTAGAAAACTATCGCTGGAGGAGGAGTGCGCTGGTTTTATGTCTAGAACACTACGTCTTAATCCTTCACATCAGATACTTTTTTTTCTATTTTTAAATAATTATACGAGCCGGTCCGATCAAATGCATAGGCCAGGTTTTGAAGAAATTTGGGAAGGTAACTGGTTTTCCTTTTCCCCATTCAGGTCTTAAGAATTCTCACGTCCTTTACGAGCAAGCTACGCTCTATGCGATTTTCGTACTACTCGTGGAACGACGTCTCTGCATGCTATACTAGGGTTCGGTGACAGCTTTCTTTCCTTTTTTTTTTTTTTTGTCTTAGGGGTATACCAGAGTCCACCAAACAAAGGCTCCTCGATATTAGCTGAGGCTTTAGTTAACAAGCCGATGTGTTTAGCTTTAACAAAAGGGTATAGCGGTTTATTTCCCAGGGTTTCGTTCTGCTCTATGGGAAAGAGTGCATTACTCCACATGCTATCCGTTAGATGAAGAAGAAACCCAGGACAGAAAGAGTTTCTCGACTGTTCTACTCTTATTGCAGAATTTGTTCCTACCAGCCGCTCTTCCAAGCCCATCCGCCATGTCGCGCATAGTCATTCTGAACGAAAAAGTGTTTGAGGTAGTCGAAAAGAAGGTTAGGCAAAAATAGAAAATTTACTTAAAGGGCTTGTAGTGGAGATGCAGAGACAAAAATTTAATAGAGAGAATGCCTAGGCCATGCTTGACGGTTATGTTTAAAATACTGTTTTCTGACCAGGGGAAATTATCCCTCTCACTTTTTTTTTTTTTTTTTTTTTCCGATTGAAAGCAAATCAAACAGTCTTGCCCTAGTCTCTCTTGAAGTAAATAAGAGTCCTCTATTGCAATCCTTCCTGAAACTGGGTATACATGGCCTTTGGAGGCCACTCCCCGGGCATTTGGTAATCTGTCTCCCTCACATGCACCCCCGATCCAACCCATACGCCCTCTTCATCCTTCTGCCCTGGCAAAACCATTAGAGCCTCCGTCCCTGGTGGTACTTCCACCTTTAGCATAAAAGTTTCCCCATCCACGACCTTCCACTCCGCCGCAACCCTCCCGTACGGGCTTTCAAACCTTACCTCGGCGCTGGTTACCGTACCGCCCGGCACTGGCCTAACCCTCCACCTTCTCCACCCTGGCTCCACCGTTTCAACGCCCCCCACGACACCATGCAGCCACGCTGCCACCGAGCCCAGCGCATAATGGTTGAAGCTGGTCATCTCGCCCGGATTGATGCTCCCGTCCGGTAGCATACTGTCCCAGCGCTCCCAGACGGTCGTCGCGCCCATGGTAACCGGGTACAGCCACGAGGGGCACTTCTCCTCGAGCAGCATGCGGTACGCAAGCTGCGCGTGGCCGGTGGACGACAGCGCGTGCAGCACGAGCGGGGTGCCGGCGAAGCCGGTAGAGACGTGAAACTTGGAGTATCGGACGAGACGGGCGAGGCGGGCGGCCGCGGCTTCGACCTGTACTTGATCGTCGGCCGCGTCGGAGCCGTTCTGGTGATGGAGGCCGAAGGACAGGGCAAGCGCGAGGGCAGTCTGCGAGTCGCCGACGACGAGGCCGGATGGCGCGATATATTTGTGGGCGAAGGCCTGTTGGAGCCGGGCGTACTGCAGCTGGTAAGATGCCTGCTCTGCGGGCCTGCCGATGGCGGCGCTGACCCGGGCCATGATGCGCGTAACGTGCACGAGGTAGGCATCGGCGACGAGCGTACCATCTGTGCGGGCAAGGCCGGGCTCGTGCGGCGGGGCGTTGGGGTCGAGCCAGTCGCCCAGCTGCCATAGGTCCGGGTCCCATAGGCCGTCAGGCCCGCGGCGGATCGACTGGTCGAGATAGACGCGCATAGAGCGGTATTGGCGGCGGAGGACCTCGGCATCGCCAGACCACTGGTACAGCGTCCAGGGAACCATGATGGCGACGTCGTCCCAGACGGCCTGCGGGACGCTAGGCCAGCTAGTCGTGCTAAGGACGTCGGGCACGACGAGGGGCACAATGCCGTCCTTGACCTCCTGCTCGGCGGCCACGTCTTTCATCCAGTTGGCGAGAAAGCCGACGCTACGGTAGAGGAAGGACGCGGTTGGGGAGAAGACCTGGATGTCACCGGTCCAGCCGAGGCGCTCGTCGCGCTGGGGGCAGTCGGTTGGTATGGAGAGAAAGTTGCCCCTCATACTCCAAACAACATTCTCGTGCAGTCGATTGACGAGCTTGTCAGAGCAGTTGAAGTAACCCGTGCGCTCGAGGTCAGAGTGTATAACGAGGGCGGTAATGTTCTCCTTCGTCGGGTGGTCTTCGTCGTCCAAAGACCATCCCTCGATTTGGACGTAGCGGAAGCCGTGGAAGGTGAAGCGCGGAGTCCATTCGGTGAGAGATCGGCTGGAAAACACGATGGTATCTTCGGCCTTGGCATTGTGTAGAGGTCGTGTGCCGAGCTCACCGTACTCAAGAATCTCAGCGTGCCTAATTCTGATTGTATGGCCTTTAGGCTTCTGTAATGATTTTATGTGGATCTTGCCGACAAGGTTTTGGCCGAAGTCGACGAGTGTCTTCCCGCTCTTGCTTTTGAAGATGTCACGTGGTTGGAGGGTCTGTGTTACGCGAACAGGAGGGACATCCGGAGAGAAGAGTGCAGTTTTTGGAAAGTCGTAAATGAGTGACGGCTGCCAGTCGTCCTGCTTGGAGAATGTCGGATTTGTCCAGTCTCCAGGTTCCTGGCGGGCATCAAACACCTCCCCATCGTACAGCTCGCTCGTCACTAGAGCCGACTGATGAGACTTCCAGGAATCATCCGACACGACGCACTGTGTACATCCATCTTCGTACTGTATCTCCAGCTGCGCCAGCACCGCAAGCGTATCGCCGTAAAAGTTGCGGATTCCCTTGCCCCATGTCAGCCTCCCCGCATACCATCCTTCGGCCACTTCAACTCCAATGGCATTCTTGCCGTGCTGAAGAAGATCCGTTACGTCGAAGACCTGGTACTGCAAACGGTGGCGGTAGCTTGTCCAGCCCGGCGTCATCTGTAAGTCGCCGACCCGACGGCCGTTCACGTGAGCCTCATAGATGCCTAGGCTGGTGATGTAGAGCCTCGCACGCGTCTTCTCGGACGACTTTGCGTGAAATGATTTTCGGAAAAGGATAGGGCGGTGCGGCTTGTCTTTGGGATCCTCGATCGTCGACGTGATAAAGTTGGCCGACCAGTCTGACCGCTGTAGCAGGCCCGCCTCTAGAGCGTGCCAGGAAGTCCATTCCGTGGGTGCAGGATCCGATCTGCGGCCGTCGACCTCACCGCTGCCGAACGCCCTCACACGCACGGCTACTCTTTCTCGAGATGCCAGTGGGTCGGTTGGCCAAGGATTCAGAATTGAACTTGTAGAATCGACGTGGAACGACTTTGCTACCGAGCTTGCAGCTCTTGAAATTTCGACTTCGTAGGCAGTCTGTTTCCAGTTCTGCGCGGGTGGAGCTCCGTGGGCGAAGCGCCAGGACAAGCGAGGGGCAGCCGTTCCAATGCCAAATCCATCTGGATGGTGCTCGAAGCGGACATCAATCAGCTGTACGGCCATAGCGACTATGCTTGGATGGTTGATGGAATAGTGTTCGCTCAAACATTTGTTAATGTTGGCAGCCGATGAAGGCATTAAATCAAAGTGTTGAGTGGACGGGTTGTTGGGATGTTGATTATCACGCACTTGTGGGGTGCCTCATCGGCATTCGGTAGAGTTCTCAGCGAGTGCCCTGGGCATCAGGTGAAGCCACTTTGTTGAGAACGCCAGTCACTATCTTCTCTCCGGATCACAGCAACACCGTCAGGTCCGGCACCGCATTTCGGATGTTTTCGGCGTATCGTCTCTACCGGCCACCGGCGGATTACGAGGGATGGGGCTGTTCGGCAGACACAGGGAGTTTCTCAGGCATTTGACACCGCTTTGTCCATCGCTAGGCCCGGAAGGGTAATCAGAGCCGTCAATTTCTGGATATGTTTCGGAAGGAGATAAGAGGTCACAATATTCCTCCTACTTTGACCCTTCCCCGCAGTCTATCCGCTATCGTGTTGCTGGCGGCGTCTACAATGTGGACCCGCGTGGCTACTCGTCCCCCGCAACTTTTATACATAATTTTGAATCGAGGAAGAATCCACGGTCACACTTTCCACTAGAAGAAAAAGAAGAGCAGAGAAAATCGTGGCAATCGAATAGGCATTCTGAAGTGGCCCCTGCCGTCTTTGCGCTTTTTTTTTTTTTTTTTTACATACGACTTGATAGCGCATGAACTACAGAACGCCTCGCGAGAAGCACCATCACTTCAGGAGAAATGCACATACAAACAAGCTCAGCAAGCCAAGCATAACCAACGTTATTTCGGGGGGAAGTAACTCCGAAGGCGTTTTGTCTGAGCCTAGCTGATACGTTGGCCCGTCATAACATTGACCCGACGACCGGTTCCATTACAGTGCGGGGACTTCGCATCGTCTGAGTCCCGAACACCGATTCTCTGAGCGTTAAATTCGGAGTCAGCCATGAGAGGTGCGCTTTATCTAGGATACTTCGGGTATTTCTGGGCTCACACACGGGTCTCTCCCGAATATCCTGTGATTAATATTCAGCGATCGACGTGACTGTGTTCAAGTCGTTATCCCCCAGAATGGGCAGGTGGGCACAGTACGTTCCGCCGGTCATTGCGGCCGTCGGTGGTGCCATGTATGGCATCGACGAAGGTCAGTAGCCAATGCAACGCGTGTTTTCTTCTCCCTTACTACGATAACTGAACTTTACAGGCATCATTGCTACAACCATTGGCCACGCTAGCTTCAACTTCTACATGTTTCCGCCCACCGGCGAGAATTCGACCCTGACCGGTATACTTCCTGCCCTACCCAAATGTCCCTCTCCTTTCCCACAACAAAAAGCACCAACAGCACACCTCGTTCTCACAATCCAAACACAGGCGCCATAGTTTCCGTCTACAACGCTGGCCAGGCTGCGGGCACCTTCGCTGGGGGCTGGGCCGCCGACCGGCTCTCCCGCAAGTACGCCATGACAGCGGCCTGCGCCATCGCCATCGTCGGCACCACCCTGCAGGTGGCCGCGGTCAACATCGGCATGTTCATAGCGGGGCGGCTGCTGACCGGCTGGTCGTCGGGCATGATATTACCGGTCGTGCCCATCTACATCGCCGAGATGTCCAAGTCGGCACAGTGCGGCGTCGTCGTTGGCTTCCAGGGCATGGGCATCGCCATCGGCTTCTGCCTCGCCAACTGGATCGGCTACGGCGGCTTTTTCGAGACTGGCAACCGCCAGTGGCGCATCCCACTAGCGATGCAGTTCCCCTGCGCCGCCTTCCTGCTGGTCGGCAGCGTGCTGATCCCGTTCAGCCCACGGTGGCTGGTCAGCCGCGACCGGATCGAGGAGGCGCGCGAGGTGCTGACCGCGATCCACGGGGACAGCGGCGGTAATTTCATAGACCAGGAAATGATCCAGATTAGGGAACAGATCGCGCTGGAGCGAACGTACGGGTCACAGGGATTCGTGAGCAGGCTGATGCGGCTATTCAGTAAACAGTACATCACGCGTATGGGGTTGAGCTGTTTCGTCCTCACGCTGACGCAATTTGTGGGTGTTGGGATCATTTAAAACTTCCAGAATATTTTCTATGCATCGGTGGGGTTTACCGGAAGAAGCGCGCTCTTGATTAGTGGAATATATGGGTTCATGGGGCTGTTTGGCCAACTGATCAGCTTGATCATTGTTGCGGGTAAATGTGCTCTCCTTCTTAAAAGAACAAGACTGATCTAGGGAACAGATCGCTGGAGGAGAACGACGACTCTTTGGATTGGCTATCTCGTCCTAGCAGTCATGCTCTCCATCTGTATGGCACTCAGTGCTCAATTTGCTGATGGATCCAATGAGGCTGCGTCCCGTGCCACCATTGCCTTCATCTTCTTGTATTCGGCCGCCTTTGCCATCTTCTTCAACTCCACTACCTGGGTCGTCGCCTCTAAACTTCTACCTCTGTTCATTCGGTCCATCGGCTTAGCATTCGCTACCTTCTGTTATGGCGTCGCCGGAATAGTTGTTTCCCAAATCACTCCGGTGGCTATGGAGAATATATCTTGGAAATACTATGCCATCTTTATCGCCGCAAATCTCGTGGGTGTTGTAGTATACGTGCTCTTCCTGCCGGAAACCAAAGGAAAAACCTTGGAAGAGATTGGTGGGCTGTTTGGAGACAACCTGGCGACAACACACATTGAAGGTATCGAGTTTGATGGCAGCCAAGGCACGGCCAAGTTGGGGAACGCTGATGCTGGGAAGGATGCTAGGTAAGAGGCGTTTGGAGAGACAGTCACTCCGGTATTCGCTTACAGTCTTCAACGGACTACCTATATCGATATATTAATGTATCGCGTCGGGATGCATGAATGTGAATGACGGGCCTTCTCGCCAATTTGCCGTCGGGATAACTGAGTGCCGTATGAAATTCGCTTGAGAGGACTTCGATTAGGAGAAGAAAAGGGTTGGTTTTTTTCCTTTTTTTAGGGGAAATTTCAGTTACAGTCATCTCACGCGGAAGACGTGCTAGCATTCAATCAAGAGCTGCAAGAGGCCCCTACCGTAAAAGTATTCACGGATACATCCAAAGTAAAAGATCAGCTCGGAGCTGCAGTAGTAATTCTCAACCAAGAATAACAAGTTTAATAAAAGGCCTAGAAAGGAGTATAATCTGGTAGATACTACAGCATTACGGCGGCAAAGATTAACGCTATCAACGTTGGAATGAAACTAGCGGCTAGACAACAGCTATAAGAAGCCAGTCAAGAGCCGAGAACCTATACCATCTATAGCGACTTTAAGATAGCTGTAACGGTAGACTCCTTCTACTAAGCTTCGAAGTCGCTTAGCAGGTTAATTAAACCGTAGGGTTTACCTTAAAGAGATAAGAGGTAGATAACAATGATTAAATAAAGAGTATTACGTAATTATGCGATATACTATAAGCCGGTTACCTCTAAGTTAATAGGGTTTAAATTAGAACTTTAAGTTGACTACTAAGAGTTAAGTGTCTAGCTAAGAAGTATATCTATATACTTATAGAAAAGCTAGTTATAATCTAGATTATCTCTTTATATAGATTATAAGGATTAATAGATTAATCTAGAGATTAGATTAATACTAAGACTTTTAATTTAACTAGTAGGTCTTACGTAATCTAGGCGCTTAGAATATCTTTTCGATATTCGACTTCTAACTACGTTAAGTAATCGTAATATCGTACTATCTTCTATCTATTTCTCTCGTCTATTCGCTTTTCGGCTTTCTACCTTTCTACGTTACTTTAAAAAAATTATTCGTTTAAAACTTTAGTTTTTAATCTAGCTCTATAGTTCTTTATCTTATAGAAGATTTTCTAGTTCGTACTTTCTTCTAAAGTTACTACGCTCTTATAGGCGCTCTTCTCGTACGGGTCGTAGCTACTATCTACTAATTATTACGAATTCTAGAGAATATAGACTTTATAATTCTAAGAGTAGAAAGTCCGTACGAAAAAACTCGTCGTAGAGACTAATAAGTCTCGAGAGTAAAAGAGTCGTATAACTCTAGATTTCGCACGAAAATCTAGAGAATACGAAATAACGGCGCGTATAAAAATACTAATAGATAGTAGTCGAAACCCGTACGAGAAGAACGTTTATAAGAACGCGATAACTCTAGAAGAAAGTACGAACTAAAGTATAATAATAAACTTCTTTTACTAAGCTTCGGAGTCGCTTAGTAGGTCGGATAAACCGTAGAATTTATCTTAAAGAAATAAGAGAGAAAGAACGATAATTAGATAAAAAAAAGTATTACGTAATTATACGGTATATAGTAAGCCGGTTACCTCTAATTAAAGAGTCTTAATTAGAACTTTAAGTTAACTACGAAGAATTAAAGGTCTAGCTAACGAGTATATTTATATACTATAAAAAAGCTAGTTATAATCTAGAAAGCCCTTATAAGCTTCGACTCGTAAGGGTTTAGATCGAACCGTTATAAGTCTAAACTCGTAAGGACTTACTATAAATCGTACGTAACTTAAACGCTTAGAGCGTTTCTTAAACTTCTAAACGATCGTAATATCGTACTATATCTTATTCGTTCTTCTTCTATTTATCTTTCGGCTTTTTATCTTCGTATACTACTTTAGAACGATTATACGTCTAGATCTTTAGCTCTTAGCTTAACTCTATAGTCTTTTATCTTATAGAGAATTTTCTAGTTCGTACTTTCTTCTAGAGTTATCGTGTTCTTATAGACGTTCTTTTCGTACGGGCTTCGGCTACTATCTACTAGTATTTTTATACGTATCATTATTTCGTATTCTTTAGATTTTTATACGAAATCTAAAATCGTACGGCTCTTTCGCCTGTAAGACTTATTAGTTCTTACGACGAGTTTTTTCGTACGGGCTTTCTACTCTTAGAGTTATAAAGTTCGTATTCTTTAGAGTTCGTAATACTATCTCTTCTCTTAGAGATCTTTAACCCGAAGATTATTTTAAATTTCTACGATATATATCGCGTCGTTAGTAGTCTTCGGTTTTTTTCTTTTTTTTTCTTAGTAAGTTTTCGCTATATCTTCTAAAAAGCGTTTTTTTACTAAGATCTCGAAGATTTCTTTTCGTTCTTATCGTACTACTCTTCGTCGTTAGAATTTACTTCGTTAGATTTTACGTAATAGCGTTAAGATAATCTCTTATATAAATTATCTAGAGTACTCTTCTTCTTATATTACTTTAGAGAATAATCTCTCTATTTATACTTCTTATATTACGACACGCTTAATAGTAGTAGAAAAGTTAAGATCTTATACGACTTACCGCCTACGTGACTAATCTCCTAAATCTAACACGATCTATCTAGCCGATCTAGCCGCACCTGAACCTACCGACCCGAGTTACTAAACCCTTTTCGTCATTCTAATTACTCTAGTTACCTTAATCACCATAAATAACTAATACTAATTATACTAATTACTCTATATATATAGACTATACTCGTTATAGTAGATAGAACCTTCGTAGTTAATTCTAATTATTATCTTACACCTCTCCTATTACCTTCTCTATTTAACTACGGCTACTATTCTCTAAATATAGTGTTTAGTAACATCTTAAATAGTAGTAGTAAACTCTTAACGCGCTATATCTTTCTCGACGTCTCTACCTCTTTCTTCTTCTCGAGTCTAAGCGTAACACTTTAACCACTACCTTATAGACACTAAAGGTAAGATTATTACAGTACTAACTATAATAACCTAGACCGAAATCTGTACTTTTCTTCTAGACGTGGAGGACTAAGTACGTAATATCCGACTTAACATCTCTAGAAACTCTAATATAGAGACATATATACTTATTTCGAAAGTCTACGTATTAGAAATCGCGTCTCTTTTCTATAATATTAGTAGACCACGGCTACCCCCGAATATATCGAAAGACTATATATACGTCCTTCTAGAATACTTTATTAAGAAATAAGCCTTTACGGTTAATCGTACTATAAGGATTTCGGATACTATACCCGCTAATATAAGAATAGCTATAAGATAATACGCTAAACCTTAGCTATATAAGTAATAAAAGTAAAGAAATCCTATAATAAGTAGTATTAGGCTAATTATACTAACGACGAATATAAAAGCCACCGTAAATTAAAGAAGACCTATAAATACTAGCTAGAGATAAAAAACTAAAAAAGCTTCTAATCTAGGAATAGATAAAGGCGTAGCCTTTAGCGCCCCTTTAGATAACTATAATAACGACCGGTAATACTAAAGAAAAACTCTCTTATACGCATACTATAGACGATAAAAAACTTCTAGCTAAGTATACTAAGTACTTTATTATTAATATACTCGCTAATAGACGCTAAGTCCGCGTTCTAATCGACTTAGCTGATAGAGGTAATTATATTAACCCCTACTTCGTGGAAAAATACAACATTAAGTTTCGAAAAAAGAAATATTCTTACGAACTTATCACCGTAGATGGTTTACCTAATATATATAGAGAAGAGTTAATACTTATAGAAATCTAAGGACTCGTACTAGCTAGAGAAAAACACCGAGAAAGAATATACTTAGACATTATAAAAACCCTCAGATATAATATTATTCTAGGACGCCCCTAGCTCCGAAAGTAGAAACTATATATCGACTAGAAATCTGAAGAAGTAAAATTTAGGTCTAGAGAAAAGAACGAGGCGCGATAGCTATTTAGTATTATAGTAGCGTTAGTATAACCCTAAGTAATCTAAAGTAAGCTAGTATAAGTTAGTAAGATTTCTAAGAAGGCCCTTAGAAAAAAAGTAAAGAAAGATACCTCTATCAAAATCTTCTAGATGCGTACTACCCTCTAAGAAATTAAAATTAAGACTTAGTAACCCCTAGAGGTTTGGTAGGCTTATAGAATCGCCTATCTCTCTAGAAAACAAACCTATAGACCCTAGAAACTCTAAAAACCCTAAGAACGTATGATATACGACCTACGATAAGTTAATACTACTAATATAGAAAACCCCCTAGATAACGTATCTCTATAATATAGAAAATTTAATATTTTTACGAAGAAATAGGAAGACGCTCTACTAAAATACTAACTATAGGACTATAAAATACCTCTAATACCGGGGATATTATCTAAGTTCGGTCCCTTATACTTCCTCTCTAAAAAAGAACTATAAATACTTAAGAAATACATCGAGACCTACTTACGAAAAGAATATATTCGACTATTCTAGTTATTAGTAGCCTTTTCTATTCTATTTATACTAAAACCTAAAGAGAAGCTACGACTATATATAGACTATTAAACTTTAAATAATATTACTATTAAGAACCGCTATCTCTTATCTAGAATCGACGAACTACGAGACCGACTAAGAAAGATTAAATATTTTACTAAGCTTAACCTCCGAGACGGCTACTACTTAATTAGAATTAAAGAAGGCGAAGAGTAGAAGACTATCTAGTAAAGTCGCTTTAGACTGTTTAAATACTTTATTATATTTTTCGAACTTACTAACGCTCTCGTAACCTTCTAAGTTATAATTAACGATACCCTTCGAAAATATCTAGACGTCTTTTATATAGTATATCTAGACGATATTCTAATCTACTCTAAAACTCTAAAGAAATATTAGAAATACGTAGTAAAGATACTAAAGAAATTGTAGAAAAGAAGGCTATAAGTTAAGCTCGAGAAATACGTCTTCTACGCCTAAGAGGTAGAATTTCTAAGATTTATTATCCGACCCGGGAAAGTCGTAATAGACTCTAAAAAAGTAGAATTTATTCTTAATTAGTCTATATCTAAGAACCTTCGAGAAGTTTAATTCTTTTTAGACTTTACTAACTTCTATTAACGATTTATTAAAGACTACGCTAAGCTAGTGGAACCTCTAACTCGACTAATTCGAAAAGATACCCGCTTCGACTGGTAGAATATATAATAAGAAGTCTTTAACCTATTTAAGAAAGTCTTTACGAAAGTATTCGTTTTAGCTCTTTTCGACCCGAATAAATCTATCTATCTAGAAACTAACGTCTTAGACTATACTATAGGGGTATATCTTAGCTAGCTAGATAACTAAGAACGGCTATATTCCGTAGTCTTTTACTCTAGAAAGATATTACCTACGGAACTTAACTACGATATTTATAATAAAGAACTATTAGCCATCGTTATAGTCTTTAAAAAATAGTAATATTATCTAGAAGGGGTAAACTTCGAAATTACCGTGTACTTAGATTATTAAAACCTAGACGTCTTTATAATAACTAAAATTTTTAATTAGCGATAAGTTTAGTGGGCGAAACAACTCGCTTTCTTTAATTTTAAGATAGTATACTGGAAAGAAACTAAGAATAGAAAGGCTAATATACTTAGCTAATAATGCGACTATATATTTAACCGACTAGAACTCTTTCTAGCGCTTCTAGAATAAAATAAGAAAGAAGATATTAAACTTAACCGATCTTAACTAGAACTTATAGCAATCTATCTTTTAGCTCTAGTTATTTAAAGCTAAGTAAGGGGCTTCTAATTCTAGAAAGAACCTTCTAGGCCTTAGAGATTTTTAGAACCTATAAATCTCTAGAAACTTATTTCTAGAAATATAATACTCTCTAGACTTAGTTTCTTAGAAGCACTAAACTTTTAGAAATCGACTTCTTCTAGAGAAATAAACCTAGAAATATAATCCTTCTAAGAAGGACCTCTAGAGATAAACACTCTAGAAGCATAACTAGCCTAAAAAGAAAACCCTAGAAATAGAATTCTAAAAAATAACTCTTAGAAGACCTTCTCTAAAAACCTAGATATATAAGAAAATAAGAACCCTTAAGAAAATAATCTCTTACTTTTAATATAGAAAGAGTACATTTAGGCAACCTACGAAAATAATACTATAGTATAGTAACTATTAAAACAAATTTACAATTACCTAGAAGAAGATTCCGACCTTATATTAAGTCTAGAAGAAATAATTCTTTTTAAAAGACTAGTCTACATCTCTTAACGACTCCGACGATAGCTTATTAAGAAAATCTACGCTATTCTAGCACATGGCTATAGAGGTACTAATCCTATAATAAAGAGAATTAAAAGAGTATTCTATATACTATATCTTAGAAAATAAGTACGATAGTATCTCGCCGATTACGAGGACTACGCCCGAAATAAAATAGTACGATACGCCCCCTATAGAAAGCTATAGCCGATTATATCTTTTAACTAACCCTAGAAATCTATCTTCTTAGACTTTATTACTAAACTACTAAAATCTAAAGAACTACTTATAGAGGTACGCTACGACGTAATTCTAGTTATTATCGATAGACTATCTAAATAGAGGTATTTTATTCTCTATAAGAAAGCTTTAGAAGTTTCTAAGCTAGTCTATATCTTTCTACGATACATCTTTATAAACTACGAAATACTAGAAATAATTATCTCTAACTAAGATACCCGCTTTCGCGCTCGATTCTAGTAAACCTTAATAAATAAGTTAGAAACGAAGTATAAGCTATCTATCATCTTTTACCTCTAGACGAATAGCTAAATAGAACGACTTAACTAGACTTTAGAGAAATACCTACGAAGCTACGTAAATTATTAATAAAATAACTAGGTAGAACTTCTATCTCTAGTATAATTCGCTTATAATAGTATACTAACGGAAATAATCTAAAAGATACCGTTCTACGTTAACTTTAGATTTAAATTCTAAGCCTATAAAGAATCTATTCTATAAGAAAATATCGTATAAAAAGAAATACTCTAGGTAGAGCAGCTAAAAGAACTATACTAAAGTCTAGCCTAAGATATAGAATTTATTAACTACTATATAGCTATATACTATAACTAAAGGCGCTAGAAGCCGTTATCTCTAGAGAAGAGAGATAAAGTCTAGCTACTTACTAAAAACCTTAAAACTAAACGATCGAGCCCTAAATTAGATTATAAAAAAATTAGTCCCTTCGAAATTAAATAAAAACTTTCTTCTATCACTTACAAACTTAAATTATCTAAAAATATACGCTAAAGTCTAGTCTTTTATATAGCGCTTCTTAAACTAGTACTATAAAACGTCTAAATACTAGAATACCTCGAAGAAGAAATTTAGCCCGAAAACGCATAAGAATAGAACGTCGAAAAAATCTTAGATAGTAAATAGAACCCTAACGGTTAGCTTAAGTACCTCGTTAAGTAAAAGAATTACGATGACTTAGAAAACATCTAAAAACTTTTATTAAACCTTAACTACTCGGAACTTCTCGAGAACTTCTACCGATAAAACCTAAACTATCTAAGTCTAGAACATTCTTCTATAACGTAAAACTTAGAGAAGAAGTTAAAGATATCTAAAACCGATTAATAGAAGTCTAACGAGAAACTACGCCGTTAGCGCTAGCTATATTATTATCGAACCCGCCTAACGTATACGGTATAGCCATATCGTCTACCTCTAAATTAGCCGAACTCTAATCTAAAGTAGTAGCCTTCTCTACTTTAATCGCAGCTAGCTTTTAGTTAAACATCTCGTTACTCTAAAAATCTAGAAAAGATAATATTCGGAGAAGTCGAATTATCTTAGCCTAAGAAGATGCGTTTTAACGAGTTAAATAAAGGATTTCCGTCTTATTCTACTTAATCTAACGTTAAACCTTCTCTAACTAATTCTAGATATAATCTTATTATTAATCTATCTAACGAACTATAGAAAGTTAGTATAAGTATAGAAAGAGAAGGAAACGATTACACTTAACTAAAGAAGTTATCGTCTTAAAAATATAATGACGACTACGCTTTACACACTCGTAATAACGAGGCCGATCGAGAAGAACGAAGTAACGGTGATGAGGATAGAAAAAGTAAAATTAATAATAAATAGACGCCTCCGCCCCGTTCTAAAGAATACGAGAAGCTAAGACGTATTAACGAGCGCTACTACCTGATATAATTAGTATAAAGAAGAAGAATAATAGTAAAAAGAACCTATAAGATCTTATAAGAATCTATATAGAAGCTTTTAAGCTAAAAGTAGTTTAGAGGGGGAATAGTATTACGACACGCTTAATAGTAGTAGAGAAGTTAAAATCTTATACGACTTACCGCCTACGTAACTAACTCCCTAAATCTAGTACGATCTATTTAGCCAACCTAGTCATACTCGAACCTACTAATTTGAGCTACTAAACTCTTTTCGTCATTCTAATCACTTTAGTCATCTTAATTACTATAAGTAACTAATACTAATTACACTAATCACTCTATATATATAGACTATACTCGTTATAGTAGATAGAATCTTTATAGTTAATTCTAATTATTATCTTATATCTCTTTCGTTATCTTTTTTATCTAACTACGGTTGCTATTCTCTAAATATAGTGTCTAGTAACATCTTAGATAGTGGTAGTAAACTTTTAACGCGCTATATCTTTCTCGACGTCTCTATCTCTTTTCTCTTTTCGAGTCTAAGCGTAACATCTTACTTAAAAAATCGTCGTACGGGTTATAACGTAGCTACGTCTAGTAGTTTTAGTTATATATAGTTTCTTTCTCTTTACTTAAGGTTTTCTACTAATTCTTAGTAGTAGAAAAGTTAGATCGTAAGTAAACTCGTTTAGAGGTCGAGAAATCGGCTACTTATACCGCTTTATAGACTATAACTACTTAAATTAAACGTCTTCGTAAATAGTAGCGTTTCTTAAAGACGCGTCGTTCTTTAATAGTACGTCGGGGCTTTAAAAGTCTTAAAAAGTTAAAGCGTATTAAAAGTATAAATTCTAAAAGCTCTATTAACTCTAAAAATACTAAGAAGAAGCGGTCGCTAAAGCGTTTACGTAGCGAGTCTTTAGCTAATATCTTTACGAATTTTATCTAGACCGTTAGGTCTTCTAGAGCTAGTTCGAGTACTACGCTATCGAAGACGTTTAAGTTAGTTAATTAGGCGTAATAGACTCTAAATTTTAATTTTAAGTTTTTAGGCGCTTTCGTAATTAACGCGTCTCTAGCTTAGATCGATCTAGATTTTAGCGATAAAAGTCTATAATAAGGTCTTTATAGTCTTCATAGTTTTCTAGCGGTTTCTAAATATTATTCTAGTCTTCTTTCTACTTAATAAGGTATTCGAATTAATTATTATAGTAGTCGCTATCGAGAATTTTTTTTACGACTTAATCTTTATTTTCGTCGGCGTCTAGATTTTCTAGAGTTATTTCTTTAGTTTATCCTACTAGAATAACGTTTTCTAGAGCTAGTTCGAGTAGTTCTATATAAAATACTAGGTTTATCCGTATAGTGTCTAGTAGTTTAAGACGGTATATAACTTCATCTAGTTTTTCTTTAATCTTAAAAGGTTCGATTTTTTTAAAGTCTAATTTACTATTCGACCGTCGAGTTTTAATATTTTTTCTAAGAAGGTAAACTTTATTCTCTCTTTTTAGCTTTAATATCTCTTAGTACCGTCTATTATAGTAGTAGAATATTAAGTATTTGTTAAACTCGATATTAAGACTAAGCTACTTATAAAGTTCTTTTAGCTAGTTCGCCTTAAGAATTTCTTTCTAGACTAATAATTCGCTTAAGATTTCTTCTTAATAGACTATCGGTTCGCGTCTATAATTAGCGTAGAATAGAGATTTCTAAGTAGCTAATACTTTTAAGCTATTATACGCGAATTACGCTAGTAGTAGTAATATAATCTAATTATTCTAGATATAGTTAAGATAATAGCGTAGATACTATTCTAGCGTTTAGTTTATACGTTTAGTCTATTCGTTTATTTAAGAATATACCGTTATCGAGAGTTTATATTTAACTCTAAGCTATTAGATAAGACTCTACTAGAATTAGAATATAAATAATCGATCTCTATCTAATACGAGCTCTTCTAGTAATTTATAGTTATCTAGAATTATTCTTAGAAATATATAGGCTAGTTCTTTCGCGTTTACTAATTTAAGATAGAGTAGATAGTACGCGTATTTAGTAAGTCTATCGACGATAACTAGAATCGAGTCGTACTTAACGTTAATTAAGAATTTAACTAACTCGGATAGATTTATAATAAAGTCTAGCGAGATTAATTACTAGAGTTTCTTTAGAGCTACGATTAGTTAAAATAGTTCGTAGAGTACGTATCTCGCGGTTTTACTTCTAATATATAAGTCGTATTACGAAACTACCTTCTAGACTATTCTTTTTAGATTCTAAAAGTAGTAATTTCTAGTTATTTACTCTATTATCTTCTTAATTTCTTAGTAACTATGTACTAGTACTTCGTAAATATCTTTAACGAGTTCTTCTCGAAGTTTTATCGAAACGTAGATTAATTTTAAATATAGAATTATATCTTCTACGTCACGCGTAATTCGAGAGTCGTTTTTTACTTTTTTAAGTTCTTAGACTATTACGTTATAGACGTAGACTTCTTAAATCTTTCGCGTTTAGACGTTATTTTTTAGGCGTATCGTCGGCGCTAGTAGCCGAACTAGAGTAAGCGATAAATCGGTCTTCGAGTTTTTCTTAAGCTATAATTAGGCGATTCTAAATATAGATACGTATACTCTAACGGATATAAAAGTTTCGTTTTTCTACTAGTTAAATATCGTAGACTATAGTTCTAACTTCTTTTTAATATAGTCGGCTCTTCTACTTAGCGTATCTACGCGAGCGTTTTCTAATTTCTTTTTATAGATAATCTTTATATTATAAAACGCTAATTCTTTAGTCTATCTAACTTATCTTTAAGTTAGTTTTTTTATAGTAGTAAAGTACGTAAGGTTCTTATAGTCGTAGTATACTAATATCTAGTACTTTATATCTTTTAGATAATATCTCTATTCTTTAAATATTATAACGATAGCTAAAAGTTCTTTATCGTAGACGTTATAGTTAAGCTTTGAGAGTGTTATTTTTCTAGAATAGTACGCGATTAAGTAAAGCCGTTCTTATTCGTCGAACTAACTAAGATAGATCTTAATAGCGTAGTTCGATACGTTAGTTTCTATAATAATAGAGAGTTCGAAGTTATAGATTTCGAGAATAAATATTTCGTAGAATATCTACTTTAGTAAGTTAAACGCTCGTTATTACTCTTCGCTCTATTTAAATTCGTATTCTTTCTAAGTAAGTCTCATAAATAGCTTATATACTATCGCGTATCTCTTAATAAACTTACGATAGAAGTTAACGAAATCGAGAAAGAATTATACTTTCTTAATAGTTTTTAGTATAGGCTAATCTTTAATTACGTCTAGTTTAGTTTCGTTTATACTAATATAGTCTAGGGTAATAATAAATTCTAAGTATTCTACTTTTTAGAAGTACTATTTATATTTCTCGAGTATAATAGATAATCTCTATTCTTAAAATACGTATTACGCTTAGACTCGAGAAAGAGAAAGAAATAGAGACGTCGAGAAAGATATAGCGCGTTAAAAGTTTACTACCACTATCTAAGATGTTACTAAATACTATATTTAGAAAATAGTAGCCGTAGTTAGATAGAAAAGATAACGGGAGAAATGTAAGATAATAATTAAAATTAACCACGAAGGTTCTATCTACTATAATAAGTATAGTCTATATATATAGAGTAATTAGTGTGATTAGTATTAATTACTTATAGTGATTAAGGTGACTAGAGTAATTAGAATGATAAAAAGAATTTAGTAGCTCGGATTAGTAGGTTCGAGTACGGCTAGGTCGGCTAGATAGATCGTACTAGATTTAGAGGGTTAGTTACGTAGACGATAAGTTATATAAGATTCTAACTTTCTTACTACTATTAAGCGTATCGTAATACTATTCTCTCTCTAGACTACTTTCGGCCCGAAAGCTTCTATATAGGTTTTTATAAGACTCTATAGGTTCTTTTTACCGTTATTCTTCTTCTTTATACTAATTATATCGGGTAGTAGTACTTATTAGTACGCCTTAGCTTCTCGTATTCTTTAGAACGGGATGAAGGCGTCTATTTATTATTAATTCTACTCTTTTCGTTTTTATTACTATTACTTCGTTCTTCTCAATTAGCCTCGTTATTACGAGTATATAAAGCGTAGTCGTCGTTATATTTTTAAAGCGATGACTTCTTCGGCTAAGTATAATCGTTTTTTTCTCTTTCTATACTTATACTAACTTTCTGTAGTTCGTCGGGTAGATTAATAATAAAATCGTATTTAGGGTTAGTTAGAGAAGGTTTAACGTTAGATTAAGTAGAATAAGGTAGAAATCCTTTATTTAACTCGTTAAAACGTATCTTCTCGGACTAAGATAATTTAGCTTTTTCGAATGTTGTCTTTTCTAGATTTTTAGAGTAACGAGATATTTAACTAGAAACTAGTTACGATTAAAATAGAGAAGGCTACTACCTTAGATCGAAGTTTAGCTAATTTAGAGGTAGATAATACGGCTATACCGTATACGTTAGGCGGGTTTAGTAGTAACGTAGCTAGCGCCGATAGCGTAGTTTCTTATTAGACTTCTATTAATCGGTTTTAGGTGTCTCTAACCCCTTCTCTAGGTTTTACGTTATAGAAGAATATTCTAGACTTAGATAGTCTAGGTTTTATCGGTAGAAGTCCTCGAGAAGTTTTAAGTAGTTAAAATTCGATAAGGGTTTCTAGGTATTTTCTAAGTTATTATAATTCTCCTACTTAACGAGGTATTTAAGCTAACCGTCGGGGTTTTATTTACTATCTAGAATTTTTTCGACGTTCTATTTTTATACGTCTTCGGGCTAAATTTCTCCTTCGAGATATTCTAGTATTTAGGCGTTTTATAGTACTGGTTTAAGAAGCGCTATATAGAAGACTAGACTTCGACGTATATTTTTAGATAATTTAAGTTTATAAGTGATAGAAGAAAGTTTTTATTTAATTTTGAAGAAACCGATTTTTTTGTGATCTAATTTAGGACTTAGTCGTTTAGTTTTAAGGTTTTTAGTAAGTAGCTAGACTTTATCTTTCTTTTCTAGAAGCGGCGGCTTCTAGCGCCTTTAATTATAGTACATAGCTATACGGTAGTTAATAAATTTTATATCTCAGACTAGGCTTTAGTATAGTTTTTTTAGCTACTCTATCTAGAATATTTCTTTTTATACGATATTTTCTTATAGAATAGATTCTTCGTAGGCTCGGGGTTTAAATCTAAAGTTAACGTAGAATAGTATTTTTTAGATTATTTCCGCTAGTATACTATTATAAGCGAATTGTGCTAGGGGTAGAAGTTCTACCTAGTTATTTTATTAGTAATTTACGTAGCTTTATAGATATTTCTCTAAGGTCTAGTTAAGTCGTTTTGTTTAGTTATTCGTTTAGGGGTAAAAGGTAGTGGATAGCTTATGTTTCGTTTCTAACTTATTTATTAAGGTTTACTAGAATTAAGCGTGGAAGTAGGTATCTTAGTCGAAGATAATTATTTCTAGTATTCTATAGTTTATAAAGATGTATCGTAAGAAGATATAAACTAGCTTAGAAACTTCTAAGACTTTCTTATAGAAAATAAAATACCCCTATTTAGATAGTCTATTAATAATAACTAGAATTACGTTATAGCGTACCCCTATAAGTAGTTCTTTAAATTTTAGTAGTTTAGTAATAAAGTCTAAGAAGATAGATTTCTAGAGTTGGTTAAAAGGTATAATCGGCTATAGCTTTTTATAGGGGGCGTATCGTACTACTTTATTTCGGGCGTAGTCCTCGTAATCGGCGAGGTACTATTATACTCGTTTTCTAAGATATAGTATATAGAATACTCTTTTAATTCTCTTTATTATAGAATTAATGCCTCTATAGCCGTATATTAGAGCAGTATAGATTTTCTTAATAAGCTGTCGTCGAAGTCGTTAGAGGACGTAGACTAGTTCTTTAAAAAAAATTATTTCTTCTAGACTTAATATAAGGTCGGGATCTTCTTTCGAATAATTATAAATTTATTTTAATAGTTACTATGCTATAGTATCGTTTTTATAGATTATCCGAATATACTCTTTCTATATTAAAAGTAAGAGATTATTTTCTTAAGGGTTCTTATTTTCTTATATACCTAGGTTTTTAGAGAGGACTTTCTAGAAGTTATTTTCTAGAGTTTTATTTCTAGAGTTTTCTTCTTAGACTAGTTATACTCCTAGGGTGTTTATTCCTAGAGGTTCTTTCTAGGAGAATTATATTTCTAGGTTTATTTCTCTAGAAGGGGTCGATTTCTAGGAGTTTAGTACTTCTAAAAAACTAGGTTTAGGAAGTATTATATTTCTAGAAACGAGTTTCTAGAGATTCGTAGGTCCTAGAGATTTTCGAGACCTAGAAGGTTTTTTCTAGAATTAGAAGTCTCTTACTTAGCTTCAAATAACTAGAACTAAAAGGCGGATTACTATAAGTTCTAGTTAAAGTTAGTTAAGTTTAATATCTTCTTTCTTATTTTATTCTAGAAGCGCTAGAGAGAGTTCTAGTTAGTTAAGTATATAGTCGTATCGTCGATTAAATATATTAGTTTTTTTATTCTTAGTTTCTTTCTAGTGTACTATCTTAAAATTAAAGAAAGCGAGTTGTTCCGCCTATCGGACTTATCGCCGATTAAGAATTTTAGTTATTATAAAGGCGTCTAGGTTTTAGTAATTTAAATATATAGTAATTTCGAAGTTTACTTTTTCTAGATAATGTCGCTATTCTTTAAAGACTATAACGATAGCTAATAGTTCTTTATCGTAAATATCGTAGTTAAGTTCCGTAGGTAATATCTTTCTAGAGTAGAAGGCTACGGAGTGTAGTCGTTCTTAGTTATTTAGCTAGCTAAGATATATCTCTATAGTATAGTCTAAGGCGTTAATTTCTAGATAGATAGATTTATCCGGGTTAAAAAGAGCTAGAATAGGTGCTTCCGTAAAGACTTTCTTAAGTAGGTCGAAGGCTTTCTATTATATATTCTACTAGTCGAAGCGGATATCTTTTTAAGTTAGTCGAGTTAGAGGTTCTACTAGCTTAGCGTAGTCTTTAATAAATCGTCGGTAGAAGTTAGTAAAGTCTAAGAAGAATTAAACTTCTCGGAGATTCTTAGGTATAGACTAACTGAGAATAGATTTCACTTTTTTAGAGTCTATTACGACTTTTCTAGGTCGGATAATAAATCTTAGAAATTCTATCTCTTAGACGTAGAAGGCGTATTTCTTAGACTTAACTTATAGTCTTCTTTTCTATAATTTCTTTAGTATCTTTACTACGTGTTTTTAATGTTTCTTTAGGGTTTTAGAGTAGATTAGGATATCGTCTAGATATACTATATAGAAGACGTCTAGATATTCTTAAAGAATATCGTTAATTATAGTTTAGAAGGTTACGGGGGCGTTAGTAAGTCCGAAAGATATGATAAGGTATTTAAATAGTCTAAAGCGACTTTATTAGGTAGTTTTTTACTCTTCGCCTTCTTTAATCTTAATTAAGTAGTAGCCATCTCGAAGATTAAGCTTAGTAAAATACTTAGTCTTTCTTAGTCGGTCTCGTAGTTCGTCGATTCTAGGTAAGAAATAGCGGTTCTTAATAGTAATATCGTTTAAAATTTAGTAGTCTATATATAGTTATAGCTTCTCTTTAGGTTTTAGTATGAATAGGATAGAGAAGGCTACTAATAACTAAAATAGTTAAATATATTCTTTTCGTAAGTAGGTCTCGATATATTTCTTAAGTATCTATAGTTCTTTTTTAGAGAGGGAGTATAAGGGGCTAAACTTAGATAATATTTTTAGTATTAGAGGTATTTTATAGTTCTATAATTAGTATTCTAGTAGAGCGTCTTTCTATTTCTCCGTAAAGATGTCGAATTTTCTATATTATAGAGATATATTATCTAGAGGGTTTTTTATATTAGTAGTATTAACTTATTATAGATTATATATTATACGTTCTTAGAGTTCTTAGGGTTTTTAGAGTCTATAGATTCGTTTTTTAGAGAGGTAGACGATTCTATAAGCCTATCGGACCTCTAGAAGTTACTAAGTCTTAATTTTAATTTCTTAGGGGGTAGTGCGCACCTAGAAGATTTCGATAGAGGTATTTTTCTTTACTTCTTTTCTAAGGGTCTTCTTAGAGATTTTACTAACTTATACTAGCTTACTCTAGATTACTTAGAGTTATACCGACGCTGCTATAATACTAAATAGCTACTACGTCTCGTTCTTTTTTTTAAACCTGAATTTTACTTCTCTAGATTTCTAGTCGATATATAGTTTCTACTTCCGGAGCTAGAGGCGTTCTAGGATGATATTATATTTAAGGGTTTTTATAATGTCTAAGTATATTCTTTCTCGGTATTTTTCTCTAGCTAGCACGAGTTTTTAGATTTCTATAAGTATTAACTCTTCTCTATATATACTAGGTAAACTATCTACGATAATAAGTTTATAGGGGTATTTCTTTTCTCGGAACTTAATATTATATTTTTCTACGAAGTAGGGGTTAATATAATTATCTCTATTAGCTAAGTCGATTAGAACGTAGACTTAGCGTCTATTAGTAAATATATTAATAATAAGATACTTAGTATACTTAGCTAGGGGTTCTTTATCGTCCGTAGTATACGTATAAGAGAGTTTTTCTTTAGTGTTACTGGTCGTTATTATAGTTATCTAAAGGGGCGCTAGGGGCTACGCCTCTACCCGCCTCTAGATTAAAGGCTTTTTTAGTTTTTTACCTCTAGCTAGTACCTATAGGTCTTCTTTAGTTTATAATAGCTTTTATATTCGTCGTTAATATAATCGGTCTAATGCTGTTTATCGTAGGATTTCTCTACTTTTATTACTTATATAGCTGAGGTTTAGCGTGTTGTCTTATAGCCGTTCTTATATTAGTGGGCGTAGTATTTCTTCTTACCGTAGTAGAGGTATAGATCTTTCTTACGGCGTCGGTCTTTTTCTTTTTAAAATAGAGGCCCGTTACGTCTAACGCTATCGAGATTTATAGATTCGCCGGGGCTCGTTATATTCTAGGTTTAGTTAGAGTTAATTATAGGGCGGTTTAATCGGGTTACTTTTTTATAATAGTCGTATAGCTAAGTATTAAGTTAAATAGTAATACGGACTACCTTCTAGTATAACTTAGATAGCTTAGTTCTAGCGAATTTATCTTTAATATAGTTCTTTAGTCCCTCGTAATATAACATTTTAAGGACGTTGTCGGGCTATTAGAGTTGGAAGGTATAGAGTCAAAACTAGATAGTATAGATTACGGCGAAACTAGTTTGTTTAAAGGTTTAGATTTAATAGGCTGTATCTTAATATTAGTTTTTATCTTTAAAGATCTCTCGGAGTGCTTTAGCGAAGTTATCGTAGTTATAGAATAGTTCTATAGTTTTCTTATATTAGTCTAGTTTACTAAAGTCTTCTTAATAGGGTTCGAACTAATAGATAGTATTACTACGAAAGTACGATTTGATAAAGAAGATTTTTTAAGAGTTATCTTAGAAGGCCATCTTAAATAAGTAGAAGTAGGTTTATAGTTATCGTAGAAATTCGTCTAATTTTTTCCTAGTCCCGTCGAAGGTATCTAGTTTCTTAATCTTAAACTTTAGATTAGGGGTTTAGGTCGGAGCCGGCTTAGTAAGTAGCGTAGGTTTTAGAATCCTTATAGTATAGTTAATCGTAAAGGCTTATTCTCTAATAAAGTATTCTAGAAGAACGTATATATAGTCTTCTAATATATTCGAGAGTAGTCGTAGTCTACTAATATCGTAAGAAAGAAACGCGATTTCTAATACGTAGGCTTTCGAGATGAGTATGCGTGTCTTTATATTAGGGTTTTTAGAGATATTAGATTAAATATTACGTACTTAGTCCTCCGCGTCTAGAAGAGAAGTATAGATTTCGGTCTAGGTTATTATAGTTAGTACTATAGTAATCTTATCTTTAGTGTCTATAAGGTAGTAGTTAAAGTATTACGCTTAGACTTAGAAAGAAGAAAGAGATAGAGGCGTTGAGAAAGATATAGCGCGTTAAGAGTTTACTACTACTATCTAAGATGTTACTAAATACTATATTTAGAGGATAGTAGCCGTAGTTAGATAGAAAAGATAACGGGAGGGATATAAGGTAATAATTAGAATTAACTACGAAGGTTCTATCTATTATAACGAGTATAATCTATATATATAGAGTAATTAGTATGATTAGTATTAGTCACTTATAGTAATTAAGATAACCAGAGTAATTAGAATGACGAAAAGGATTTAATAGCTTAGGTTAGTAGGTTTAGGTACGACTAGGTCGGCTAGGTAGATCGTACTAGGTTTAGAAAGTTAGTTACGTGGGCGGTAAGTCGTATAAGATTTTAACTTTTTTACTACTATTAAGCGTGTCGTAATAGTACGTCTAGAATCTTTTTAATATATTTTGTATATTCTTCGAGGGTTTTTAAGTAGATTAAAATATCGTCTAGATAAGCTATATAAAATACATTTAAATACGAACGTAAGACGTTATTAACTAAGCTCTAGAATATTACTAAAGTATTAATAAGCCCGAACGGTATAACTGTATATTTAAATAATCGTAACGTATTTAAAACGCTATCTTCTATTCTTCTTCTTTCTTAATTCGTACGAGGTAATAGTCGTCTTAAAGATTAAACTTAATAAAGAATTTCGCCTCTTAGGTCTTATTCTATAACTCGTCGATACGAGATAATAGATATCGGTTTTTTATCGTAATGTCGTTTAGCTATTTATAATCGATATAGAGGCGGAGCTTATCGTTTTTCTTTAGAACGAATAGAATAAGATATCTAGCTAGTAATAACGAAGACTATATATAATCTCGTTCTACGTTCTTTTCGATATATTTTTTTAGAGTCTTACTTTTCTTCTAAAAGAGAAAGTAGATTAACTTAAACGCGGGCTACGTTTTTAGAATAAGAAGTATCTTGTAATTCTATAGTTAGTACTTTAGTAGCTATCTCTTTTCTCTCTTCTAAAATACCGGTTACTAATTCTAAAACTATAGGGGTATCGTTTTAAGTTTTAGTATTAGAACTTTTTTTTTTTTAGAATTATCTACCTTCTTCTAAGTATTACTTACGATATATTTTTTATCTAGCTAGGTAGTTCTCTTAACGAGTCTTTCGTTATATCTAGCGTATATTCTCTAGAGATAGTTTTCTTCGACTAACTTTAGATAGTTATTCTCTATATAAGGTTCCGTCTTTAATCGCTATATTTTAGCGGCGATTTTATATTCTATTTTCTTATTAGGTTTTAGATAGAGTTAATAGACTCTTTCTTTTCGACGTCTTATACGCTTAATAGCTACTAGAAATATTTCTCGAATATTTACGCTTTCTTTTAGCTCTACGCTCTAAGCTTTTAACTTCTAGCTTAGACTCTAGCTTTTTTAGCTCTAGCTACTAGCTTTAGTTTTAGCTTCTAGCGTCTAGCGGCGTTTAGTAGTCGCGAGATATTATACGTAGTTCTCGTTTAGAAATGTAATTTCTTCGATTCTCTAGCGGATATACGGCTTATAGATTTTAAGCTATGGTATTTCGAGAATAATATCGTGCCTTAGAATTTCTATGATGTTTAAGTTAATATATTTCTTATAGTTTTTTAAGAATAACGATATCGTTCTCGTTTCTAGTTAGATCTAGTCTTACTTAGTAGGTAATTCGTCTACTATTTTTAGTAGATACGGGTGATTTTTTATCTAGCGATATATATAGCTCTTATTAACGTACGCTAAATCTATAAAGTTTTTCTATACGCTACTATCGATTATAACTATTACTCTATAGTTGCTAATATAAACTAGTACGTGTAATAGTTTAAAGAGTTTATTTTTAGTAGATATTTTTTCGTTTAATATGTATATAATCTAGTTAAGAGACCTTACTAACGGCCTCTTTTAGAGTCTCTAGCTAGAAAGACTATCTAGTTTTTCGATTAGTATTGTAGACTATTATCTTTTAAGACTAAAGAGACGTTTTTGTAGAAGTAAAGATTCTATTCTTTCGCGTAAAGAAAGATTTTCTTTTATTAAGTTTAGTCTTTCTTCTAGATTCTTCGTCGATAGCTAACTATTTCTCGATAGATCTTATACTATATTATCGGTCTTTTATACTTAATCGACGAAATCTAATATAAGATATCTCTCTAGAATATTACTATTTCGTATATTTCTAGTATTACCGCTATATTTTTAAGATAAGTCTAATTCTTCTCGCGTTAAGCGTTTTAGACTTCGTCTTATAGTTATTTCGCGATTTTTTCGGCGGTAGTATAATATAACTAGCGCTAGAGACTCTATCTATCGTACTAGTAAAACTTAACGGTTATCGCGCCGTTTATAACTTTATATTACTAAATAGGTAGCTTTAGGCGTACTACTAGAGTCTAGATAGTAGTAGACGTAAAGCTAGAAACGCGTTAGGTTTTTTTCGTATTATTTAAGATACTTTTCGATTTTAGCTAGAGTAGCGTTATTCTTCTAGTTTTTATCGTCTATTTCGCTAAGTTCGGGCGTACTATCGTAGAATTCTTCGATATCGCTATTTATTAGATCGTTATTCGGGGGTAGCGCTTCGATAAAGTTATTAATTTTCTACTATTCTAGTATTCGTAGGGTAGTACTAACGCGTTAAGGTTGCTTAGAGTACTATTCGGCGTCGTCTTTTTCGCCTTTATAGATAAGATAATTATTATCGTAGTAAATAGTCTAGCTTATAGTCGTATAGCTAACTATTTTTATAACTACGAAGAAGACTTTTTAAGATTCTTCTTAATCTCTCTTATAGACGGCCGCGCTCTAACGTACTTTTTTCTTTTATAGATAGCTTTATTAGTATATCTTATTCTATTTTTCTTTACATCGAAAATATAGTCTCTTATTAAAGCGTTCTTATTTCTAGAGTATAAACTTTCGTCGTTAGATATTTCTACTCTTTCTCTTATTATAAGGCTTCTTTTCGTCTTTATAGACTGCGTCGAGCTCTATAGTATCGCCTCTATTTTAGATATAGCGTAACGGTTTCTAGAAGTTTCTTAGTTAATACGTCTTTTAGTCTTAGTCGTATTCGTTCTAGAGTTATTTTATCTTAAGAACTAGCTAAATTATAGCTTTTAGAGTTTTAGTATTATTATAGAGAGCTATTATCTTTTTAATTTCGTTCTTTAGCCCTCTATAATATAGAGTTCTAAGCGTAAGGTCTAAATATTCTTCGATTAGAAATATTACGTTCTAGAACTTAGTAGTATAATCTCAAATAGATTCTTTTTACGTTATTTTTAGTAGATCGTAAGTAGCTTAGCAGGTCTCGTCTAGCCCACTAAAGATTCGCTTTAAGACGGTAGTAAAGTTTTAATAGTCTACGAAAAGTCGTTAGATGGTTTTAGTCTGATAGAAAGAAGATCTAGTCTAATACTCTCTTTTAAACGACTAAAACTATTACTCTACTACGTCTTTAAAATAGATACTAGCGTAGAGAATCTAATTCTCTAGTCCTACGAATTATTTCTAGAAGAAGTAAATATAGTCGTCTAGTTATAATAGAAAGGTTTACGTTTTCTTACGGTCTTCGTAGTATAGGTCGGGCTTAAATATTTTAATCTTAGTCGCTAGTAGCGTCTAAGAGGTCTAGACGACTTAGACTCGAAGAACGTTATTTTACGTACGTAGTTTCTAGATTATTCTCTATAGTTTCTCGTTAGAAGAAATCGTATTCGCTTATAGAAAAGAGATTATAGACTTATTACCCGTATTATTTATACTAATCGTAGTATTAACTATAATTAGTACCTATTTATTAGTAATTTCTACACTAGGTTAATACTTTCTATTTTAGTCGATAATCTTAATTAGCCGTCTTTCTTCTCTCGTAAGAATAATAGTTAAAGTGTAACGGTAGACTTCTTCTACTAAGCTTTAGAGTCGCTTAGTAGGTTAAGTAAACCGTAGAATTTATCTTAAAGAGATAAGAGAGAGAGAATAATAATTAGATAAGAAGAGTATTACGTAATTATACGATATATAGTAAGTTAGTTATCTCTAATTAAAGAGTCTTAATTAGAACTTTAAGTTAACTACGAAGAGTTAAAGATCTAGCTAACGAGTATATCTATATACTATAGAAAAGCTAGTTATAATTTAGAAAGCTCTTATAAGCTTCGACTTGTAAGAGCTTAGATCGAACCGTTATAAGCCTAGACTTATAAGGACTTACTATAGATCGTACGTAATTTAGACGCTTAGAGCGTTTCTCGAACTTCTAAACGATCGTAATATCGTACTATATCTTATTTATTTTTCTTTTATTTACTATAACGGTAGACTTCTTCTACTAAGCTTTAAAGTCGCTTAGTAGATCGAATAAACCGTAGGGTTTATCTTAAAGAGATAAGAGAGGGAGGATAATAATTAAATAAGAAAAGTATTACGTAATTATACGATATATAGTAAGCCGGTTACCTCTAACTAAAAAGTCTTAATTAGAACTTTAAGTTAACTACGAAGGGTTAAAGGTCTAGCTAAGAAGTATATCTATATACTATAGAAAAGCTAGTTATAATTTAAAGAGTTCTTATAAGCTCCGGCTCGTAAGAGCTTAGATCGAGCTATTATAAGCCCGAACTCGTAAGAACTTACTATAGATCGTACGTAACTTAGGCGCTTAGAGCGTTTCTTAGACTTCTAAACGATCGTAATATTGTACTATATCTTATTCGTTTTTCTTTTATCTACTTTTCGGCTTTTTATCTTCGTATACTACTTTAAAACGATTATACGTCTAGATCTTTAACTCTTAGCTTAACTCTATAGTTCTTCGTCCCGTAGAAGATTTTCTAATTCATACTTTCTTTTAGAGTTGTTGTATTCTCGTAGGTGTTTTTTTCGTACGGGTTTCGACTACTATCTACTAGTATTTTCGTACGCGCTATTATCTCGTATTCTCTAAATTTTCGTATAGAATCTAGAACCGTACGGCTCTTCCGCCCGTAAGGCTTATTAGTTTTTACGGCGAGTTTTCTCGTACGGACTTTCTATTCTTAGAGTTATAAAGCCCGTATTTTTTAGAGTTCGTAATATCTATCTTCTAACTTTTTACCTTCGTATACTACTTCGAAACGATTATACGTCTAGACCTTTAACTCTTAGCTTAATTCTATAGTTCTTTATCTCGTAGGAGATTTTTTAGTCTGTGCTTTCTTTTAGAGTTACCGCGTTCTTATAGACGTTCTTTCCGTACGGACTTTAGCTACTATTTACTAGTATTTTCGTATACGTTATCATTCCGTATTCTCTAAATTTCTATACGAAATTTAAAGTCGTACGGCTTTTCTACTCGCGAGGCTTATTAGTTCTTACGGCGAGTTTTTTCGTACGGACTTTCTACTCTTAGAGTTATAAAGTCCGTATTTTCTAGAATTCGTAATAAGAATTCTCTATAAAGCTATATACTTCGACTCGTTCTCTAGATAATTAGAATAAGATACTATTTCGATATTGTAAAGAAAAATCTCGTTAATTAAATTCTAGTAACGAAGAGTAATTCTATTAACCTTACGAGAACGTAAGTTAGTAGTAGAATCTTTAATAGTACGCTTCTTAGAAGGTATAACGAAAAACTTACTAATAAAAAAGAAAAAGCGAAATAAGAAAATAGCTATAATATATATCGTAGAAACTCGAAATAATCTTCGAGTCGAAAATCTCTAAGAGGGAGGATAGTATTACGAACTTTAAAGAATACGAACTTTATAACTCTAAGAGTAGAAAGTCCGTACGAAAAAACGCGTCGTAAGAACTAATAAGCCTCGCGAGTAGAAAAGCCGCACGGCTCTAAATTTCGTACGGAAATCTAGAGAATACGAAATAACGACGCGTACGAAAATACTAGTAGGTAGTAGTTAAAGCCCGTACGGAAAGAACGCCTACGAAGAAACGATAACTCTAGAAAAAAATACGAACTAAAGAATTTTCTATAGAACGAAAGACTATAGAATTAGATTAAGAGTCGAAGGTCTAGACGAATAATCGTCTCGAAAAAGCGCGTAAAAGTAGAAAGCCGAAAAGCGAATAGAAAGAAGAACGAATAAGATATAGTATAATATTACGATCGTTTAACAAAGCTAGAAAACGAATGTTAAAAATATATTCTAAGCGCCCGAGTTACGTAAAGAACCTATTAATACTCTCGACTAAAAGTATAGCTAAGAGATACTCTTTATTAACGATATTATTAAGTAATATTCTTATCTAAGAGTATATTAGATTGTAACTAGCTTTTCTATAGTATATAGATATACTTATTAGCTAGATACTTAACCCTTCGTAGTTAACTTAAAGTTCTAATTTAAACTCTATTAATTTAGAGATAACTAGCTTACTATATATCATATAATTACGTAATACTCTCTTATCTAATTATTATTCTCCCTCTCTTATCTCTTTAAGATAAACCCTACGGTTTATCTAATCTACTAAGCGACTTTAAAGCTTAGTAGAAGAAGTCTATCGTTATATATATAATCGTTTTAAAATAATATACGAAGGTAGAAAGCCGAAAAGCGAATAAAAAGAGAAACGAGTAAGATATAGTACGATATTACGATTATTTAAAAGTTAGAAGAACGCTTTAGACGCTTAGATTACGTACGTCTTATAGAATAGTTAATAACTATAATTATTTAATCTATTATCTAGATAATTAGTCTTAGCGGCTATTTTCGTAATATATAGAATAATTAATAATAGTAATTATTCTTAGATTATAACTAGCTTTTCTATAGTATATAGATATACTTATTAGCTAGATATTTAATTCTTCGTAGTTAACTTAAAGTTCTAATTTAAACTCTATTAATTTAGAGGTAATCGACTTACTATATATCGTATAATTATATAATATTCTCTTGTCTAATTATTATTCTCTCTCTCTTATCTCTTTAAGATAAATTCTACGGTTTATCTAATCTACTAAGCGACTTCGAAGCTTAATAAAAGAAGTCTATCGTTATAGTCGGTTAATAAGTAGTTTAATAGTAGACTCTACTACTACTAGATAACACGCTAAAAACGCTAAAAACGATACGTATAATACGTAAGATATCTAAGTAGTTACTATTAGATAAGCTAGTTAATAAGCTGGTAATTAAAAAATACGTAAAAGGTAGTCTAGCCGCTATATAAAATGGCAACTAGTTAGTAGCTAATTTAGCTAGCTAGTCGGCTGCTAATAAGGTACGGCTTAAAAGAAAAGTAGATAGTAGAAAAGTTATCTTATCTAGTAATGTTATATACGTAAAAGATGCTAGATTTATTAAGGTAGCGAAGTTATAGTCGGCTATTAGTCGATAGAGTGTAGTAGATAATAAGAAAGCAGCCACGATTACTAAGGAAAACCGGGCAAAATCGCGCAATAAACGCGCGTAGGTAGGCATTACAAGCAGGGTAGTTACGCGCTAGGCAACTAGTAGACGCAACTGAGGCGTGGTTGTTGACTAGTAATGGATTTTCTTATTTAGTGCTTATATAGATGGGGTTACTCGGGACGGTGGGAGCTCCTCGCTTGCGAGGAGTCCAACTTTAGTTGGACCGTAGTTGGCCCGGTGGCCAACGTGCGGCAGTCGACTAGTCGACTAACGTACGGCTATTAGCTCCGGATAATCTCTGTCTTTTACAGTAAACATAAACTCTTCGGTTTGGTTACTGCTGTTGCCTTCTCCTTAATGTGTTGGATTGGGATTGCGTTTGACGGAGCTTTGCGTCTACTAACGAGAATACCCGCTCAAGATAGCTCTTGTTAATAACGGAATAAAATTTGAGACTGCGATCGCAGGATGTGATTGCAGACGCAACCCCCCGCCAGAGACGTTACTGTTTTCAACCTGTCACATCTTCAAATCTCTCGTTTCGGTACCTCAATAGCTAATCTTCATCTTCCATACTGACTGCTCGCTTGTTACTGGCGGATCAAAAGTGGAGCTAATATTGTCAAGTTCCCTCTTTGCGCTAGATAACGGCACAGTAGCCTGTTGGCTTGAAGATCTGCACACAGCATTTGGCCAGAACAGAGGGCCGATTAGTCCTTTCTCTAAGCGTACTCAAGTTCCGGCAAATCAACATATATGCGTCGGTGCGGTGATAGCCTTCTGTGCGATGATCCAGCTCTCATTTTTATGTGGTCTTTGTTGGTCGACATTCCCTTTCGACGGTTAATCATCCATTGTGGTTTCAACGGTTTGTCCGTGTCGCTTTTTGAAGGGCCCGGACGGCAAGTTGAGCTCCCATCATAAGAGGGATAAGCTGGGTTGGGTGCTTCCGCGTCTTTTCGAGTGCTATCATGTGTTTCAGGACTCTCAGCACCGCCAAGTAGTTAGCCTAATTGGGAAATCCAGAAGTGGTTCAGCGTAGCTTGTTCCTCATAAAACGTAGTTCATCGTGTAGGCCCTTAGAAGGAGCAATCCATTGAGTTCAAACATCATGCACACCCCAGGTCTGACGAGGCATGCCCACTGCGACCTGGAAGACTTGTCCACGGTTTTCTCGTTTCCCCACTCATCTTATTCACTTATATTGGCAATTCCAAGGAGAAAAACGATGCTTTAGAAATCTCCAGCTTCCGGCTTGCGTTATTGCTTTTTTGTCCTGCTCCGCGGAATATTCTTAATGCACGAAGTCGAATTGTATATTTGTATATCACTGCTCAGCCAGTTCTTGTGGGTAACGTCGATCAGCCTTGAATTATCATTAACAATTATTTGTTTTGCAAATCATGCACACATGACCAGCAGAAGGTGAAAACAAACTCCTCCGCCTTACGCACTCTCTGTGCCTTGAGCTTAGAAGTACTGCAGCAACTGCTGGTCAGTGATGCAGCTTCCGTCCTGTGCGCTCGAACCGATCTCAGAGCAAATCGGGGGAAGCGGGTTGGGGATCAGATCAGCGACGTTGTCACCGTACTCGCCGGCAAAGTTGCCTAATCGCAGGAAGTCAGTATGGTCAAAATTTCTCTCTGCGTGGGTTGCACGTACCAGGTCCGCGGTAGTTGCAGTAGGACAGCAGCCATTGACCACAGTTCCAGGTGGCGCAACCAATGGTGGTGGTCTTCTTCCAGACGGCTTGAGTGAAGTGGAGGATCATTGGGTTGCCGATCGGGACGTCCGGCTGGTGCCAGTACGGGCCGAACTCGCTGATCTCGTTGTAGAACATGGCGGTAACGGCGTGCTCCGCCGAACCTTGGCTGGTCTCGCCCATGTTTTGGCCGTAGTCCCTGCATTGGCGTGTTAAAGACTTAAAAGGTAGAGGGTGGAGATGCAAACGTACTTGCCACTGTTGGTGTGCTGGAACTGGCATGCTTGGGCGGAGGCCATGGCCTCGTTTGCGAGCTGCTGGTCCCAGGCGACGGAGCAGGTCTGGGTGTGGTTGGCGCGGTGCGCGTTGTGAAGTGCAAGCCACATCCTGGCCGAGGGATCAGTGGGCTGGTAGGTGGCACCGTTGATAGCCTGACCAGTGCATTGCCTAGTTTCCGTTGTGAGTAAGATTGAAGGATTTTTATAAAGGAGGCGGAAGTAGTGAGCTCTGCGGCCCTCGAGTGGAACCGAAGGCATCAAAGGCATCTTTCCGGTTGGTGAGTGGGGACTAACTGTGCGAGGTTGGCAATTGGAGATGCCATGACGGCGGAGGCCAGCGAAGCGAGGAAGAGACCGGATGCCTTCATGATGTCTGATTGGAATATGGGGCGAAGTCGGGAGAAATCCAGGAGAGAAGACGACAAAGGTCTTTGGTTGAGCAAATGCTGTTAAAGAGTGTATGTGGCGTAAGCGACAGTGGTTTTGCGGAGCTGCTGAGCAGCTAGAGAGTGTTGAAGGCTGAAGCGACTGGAATGCGGGTGAAGCGGATATGCGGCGCGAAAGATCAATTTGTACGCAGTGTTGAGCAGCTGCGGATCCCGCTGATCATGAACATGCGGGGAATAGGGTTACCGAAACGTCACTATCAGCTTCGTGTGGTTATTTCACGGCCCGAATTAGGAAATTGTGATGGCGAGCGCTCAGGGGAAACACGCGGTGAAGATGACGATGCACTTGCAAACAGTACTTTCAATATCGCATATACCTGAATTTCTGCATCTTGTACAAGGTTCCGGAACTCATCAAAAAACCTTGCTCTGGTGTTCGATTGAACTTTTCGGCAATCGATGTCGTGCTTGGAGACTTGAAAGGTTTGTGGGTGATCGTCGGGATCAGCTTTGAATTTCCTATTCCGGACTGGTGGTGGCCCAAGTGTTAATGGGGAACGTGCTTCAGCCTTGTGCTGTGGACTCTCTTCCTCGCCTTACTGGGCGTATTTGAAAGGATTCTGAGTTGTCCAATTTCACTCAAACTTTTGATTCGCTGGCTAGGTCGTACCCCCTTTTCGTACTACTACCCAGGTTCAAAACATATATACCTGGACTACCAGGGCTGGTCTCGTAACTCGTACCAAAAGCGATCAAGCCGCAATGGGCACCAGAGCAACATCGCGCGCTCAGACCCCCGGGGTGAAAGAGCAGACCGTTTGCTGTACCTACACTGGCGGGCTATTTATGGGTTTAGCGCATCAACTGCAAGTAGAGCATCTGTGAAATGACCGCCAAGGAAAACATAGACCATCATTGCGTGTACGCTATCTCGAAGCCCAATGCACCGCTAGCAAAGGGTCCAGACAGATCCGAAGACAAATCCCGGCCCGGCAATTTCAACGTCCGAAAACGGCTGCTGCGTTGGCATTGATCATGTCAACCCCGGCAGCCCTATACGTATCCATCTCCACAAAGCTCGTGACGTTCGCGTCAAACACGAAATCCCTCGGGTCGCCCAGATCATACTTCGGCCACAGGGCGGCAGCGGCGGCACGACCGCCAGGGCCTCCCCACGGACCCTCCATCTTCTCCGCCACCTCCTCCGCCTCCTCACCGTGCACCCCCGATGCCGTCACCAACGCCTCGTCGTCATCGTCGTACCTATTCGGATCCAGATCCACGATGAACGCCGCCCACATACTGGCCATGGTCCTCGCCAGCTCCGCATAGCTCGCCGGCTTCCCCTCGAATGGGTTCTTCACGCTCTCGAACCCGACGCCGAGCAGGTTGTAAAATGAGAACGGAACTTCCGCAAAGTGCGTGACGCCGCGCTGCCAGGTCACGCTCGCTGGCTGCGCGTTGAAGCGGTAGCAGTATGCGGTGACGTTTTGCATCGCCCACGCCCGGCACGTCAGGCGGCGGCTCGCGACGAATGTGTAGTCGGTAAAGAACGCTGCGCTGCGGCGGTACTGCGCGCCTTGTGGGAGACTGAACCGGAAATCGGAAGCGAGGGGTGGTGAGCCCGGGATACCTCTGGCGGGGTCATCGGGGTAGTGGTCGAGGATCTGCGGGATGAAGTAGCCGGGAATGTCGAGGGCTGTTGGGGTAAGTGAGTATATATTTTCAAATTAAGGAGGAAGGGAGGGGAAGCAGAGTCTTACAGGTGAGTACGTTGATGAAGTCGGTTTCAGTGTCGATGCCGAGCGGGCTGAAGGCTGTACCTTCATCGGTGTTTGTGCCGGATATTATGGGGACCTTGACGAAGTTGCCAGTGACTAGCTGTGTTGAGGTGAAACCTTGAATGATGTCGTGGTCAATTGTCGGGACCCATGTAATGAACTTGGTTTGGTTTAAGACGTCATTCAAGTCCTCGAATGGCAAAGAGCGGAGGCAAGCAAGGTCGGAGCAGCCAGTACCTGTGAGGAGGGATTGATACTTCGGCTCGAGCGCCGAGCTATCATTGAGGTTGTAGTAGTATACGGGAGACCCGGATTGCATAATGGCTGCTCTGAAGAGCTTGTCATCGCGCCCGCCATATGCAACAAGCTGAAAGCCTACCGACATGGCGCCGGCGGATTCTCCGAAAATGGTTACCTTCGCTGGGTCACCTATCAAAGTATTAGTTACAATGCCAGGGCTTGGAGGAGTTGCGACTGACCTCCGAATGCTGCAATGTTCTCCTGCACCCATTCAAGAGCAATACGTTGGTCACGAAGTCCGAGGTTTCCGTTGCCGCTGGCCTCGACCTCTTCCCCCATCAGGAATCCCCAGGCACTGAGACGGTAGTTTAGAGTAACACCAATAAAGGGTTTGCCGATCTCGACCGCGTTCTGGATAATGAAAGACATGTTGTAGCGCTGGTCGACGCCGCCCCCCTGAGTGAATCTGCCGCCATGGATCCAGACAGCAACGGGCAGAGGCTCATTGGCGTCGATGTCGGCTGGTCGGATAACATTCAGGAAAAGGCAGTCTTCCGAAGTCTCGAAATTCAGTTGATCATTCTTAAGATCTTGTTAGCAAGTGTCGCCGTATAAGTCTTGCCGTAAACGTACGCCATAGCCAACGCACTCCTTCGAATAAGTAGTTGCCGGCTTCACATCACTCCATGCGGAACTGAAAGGCTTGGGGACCCTGAACCTTAGATCCCCAACAGGAAGCTCGGCGAAAGGAATGCCCAAGAAGAAGTCTTGGTAATATTGGGAGGAATGGATGCCTTCGAGTGTGCCGTTTGTGATATTGACAGTCGGGCCCAGAGCAACAGCCGTGCTTGTCAGACTTAGCAACAGAGCAACGTAGATATGCCACATGGCTGCGCTAAACAGTAACAGTGGACGGTCGGATTCCTCAGGAGAAAAAAATGTTTGGGGCCTTACATAGCGGTGCATCAATCCTTATATGTGGCGTTGATGACAGGATGCACCTCCCCTCATTCATTCTCGTAAGTTAGCCACGGAGGACAGTAGCTTCGAGGTCTAACGGTGGGACGGTGACATTAGCTGCAGTGATTCATTAGTTCATAAACGCGGTGTTCGGCCACTGTGGCAGAGGGATCCGGTAAAATCCCGCCATCGGTATGCTGTGCTTCCAATATCTAACACACAAAAGATCTTGTACGACAACGGGTGTAGTAAACCCCACTTATCTACAGATACTAGTGTCGCCCAGACATATGCATTATCACCTCACACACTGATTTGCATATTTCAGTTTTCGTAAACATGTAGAAATTAAGACTATTTTCCCCTCACCGGTCGGCCAACCACGTCACCCGATGCGTCCTATCCGGCATCGACACTAACCTGTCAATGCTATCCTCATCGCTCTTCCTACTCGACCTGCTCTCTGTCCCTTGGTACACCTCCGACTTCACCTCCACGCTTCTCTGCACTTGAATTGCGTCTCCCATGCTCTCCTCCATCTCGATGTATTCCACCCTAGCCCCTCCCCTCCTTCCTGCACTCACCACAGTGCTCCCACCCGTCGCGCTACGCCCGCGTCCGTATCCCACCCTTCGGCCAGCGCTGCTCGACTTCGCTCCCATGCTGGTCGGCGTGATGGTTTTGAGGTAGGAGTCGATGCCGGTGAAACGTAGGAAGGATACGAAGAGCGGCCGGATAGATGGCAAGCAGGCGCAGACGATGGCGACGTGGAGCTCGATGGTAGACCACATCATGAGCGACTGATTTCCCGGCTTTCCCGAGCGGAACGCGAGAATGACCATGGGGATGCGTGCGATCGAGATTGCGCAGACGCTGGCCGCAGATGTTAGCGTTACTTTGCAGATGCAAGATGCGCGGGGCCGATGTGCGACATGGGGTGGGCACATTTGCGGTGCGGGGTCTGCAGAGGAGGATGTAGATGGTGGTCGGGGAGAAGTGCGGTCACTTACACGAGGCCCAGCGAGAAGGCGAACATCAGGCCGATCTTCTTGGCGATGCTGACTTGCAGTTTAAACAGGCTGGGAACCGGGATGCCGATGATGATGAAGTCTGTCAGGATGTTCATCGAGGCATTGGCCAGGAAAGTATCACTGCCGTTTATGCACTTTCCCGGGATGCGTTTGTCCCAGTACCGAGCTACTGGAACGCACTCGAATGCCGCTACACAGACGGATATGATAGTCCAGGACATAACGAAAGCGATAGTGCTCTTGGTGACGAGCAGTGTCTTTGGTGTGACGAAGATGCGGAAGAATTGCACCGTCACACTTAGTTTTGAGAGGCCCAGACCGAGGTAGTACATCCAGGATGAAGCCCAGAACCTGCAATCGTGAAGTCTTAGCCAATTGATGTTTGTTGGGTGCGAAGAGGAATTTGGAGATAAATTACTTACCACTGTCTTCCGGTAAGGTAGACATTGAGGGGAATCTCATCCATGCTGTATGCCATTCCATTTTTACCCTCTGGTGAAGTCAGCATCCCTTCTCATAAAATGCAATTTATATGAAAGAGACGCTTACGTATGTAGAACGAAACGGCGAGAGGAATGGTGATCAGCCACGCGAGAGCTACCAGTGCATCGTCTGGACCAAAATCACTCTTGGAGCGGTACCGTGAAAAGAATTTCAATAGAAGGACGACAAAAGAACAAGCAGAGCCTGCAATTGCAGTTTGAAGTGTCTGCACGGCGATAGGGCGAAGCTCCGTCATGTGCGCCGTGCTGTCGCGACGACAAAAGCTGCTGTTGTTGTAGAACAGTGTTGGTTGTTACATCGAAAGAACAAGAAGTATGTGAGTTCGCCAGGAGAGCAGGAGATTTTCTCATTATAGCATCAGGCCGGCATTCACACCCTCGATTTTCCCAGTGGTGCGGGAGGCTAAAGGCAGCTCCTGCGCAAGCCATGTGCCTGCAAGAGCATTTATGCAGCGGGTAGTTCCTGACCGAGAGCGAGCCAATAGCCACCAGACTGCTTGGAGATCGCAGGATGTCGATCATACGCCTTCGATTATTAACAGGCCAGTGAGTGATGTGAGGTCGTTGTCACCGCCTTCCGTTCTGATATGACCAACACGCAAAGTGGCACTCTAGGAGAATAACCAAGCCACTCGGAACGCTCGCCCGTCCTATTCATCAATCCGTAACGAAGGCGCTAGACGGCAGGTGTCTGGTGATGTTGCTAGGATTGGCCAGCTCTGGGCGCAGCGGTGGCGCTGGAAGCCGGGCCGTTTCGGAGGGAGCCCAGCGTTTGGGGACTTCCCGCCTGCGTGACACGGTCTGAGTCTCTTGCAGCTGCACGCCACCGGCAGTGCCTAGGGGGGCGCACAAGGGTCCCTTGACTCCTTGCACGGCACTTCACTCACAATGTGACCGTTGTAGTTAGTTCGGGAAGCTCTCCGGTCCATCTTGACTCGGCAGCAAGTGTGCAACATGGAGTGTTAAATAATTCTGCAACCGCGGTGCACTGCAGGTTTTGCCCGCCTTGATCCGGTAATTCCGCGAGAAGGCGTCCTGCATAGAGAGTTCGCCGCGATCGGCATGAATGTGTTCAAGCCTCAGATCTACACGGGACCCGCCAGATCATGTCAGAAGCCGTGCCCTCCGGGGAAGTAAAGTGAATCCCTCCGAGTGGCTCAGCGCGTTGTCTTCGAAATTGAATGGAAAAGAAAGCCACGAGGACGGCGCGATCCCACGCTCTGGGGCTGAAGGAAATTCTCCCGAGCCAAGAAGGCTACTATTAAGACCTCGGCGAATATCCTAAACACATTACTCAAATACATTTCTCCATCCCCACTATTGTAGCTGTGCCCCCTCCTCCGCCCTATAAGACCCGCAATATGCCTGCTTGTTGGTAGGGCTGCTGCTCGGACGTCAAGCTTCTTTCATGTCCTGAACGGACCCGAGGCCTCGGTTGCTACTTATCGATATGCTTCCATGGCCCACGTGCAGATGATCCAAGGTGTTCACCGGTACTTTTTCCGTTCACGGAAGGTAATCCTCCAGGAAGGGATTCATATCCGTCATTTAGCCTGCCGAGGGTGCGCAATTCGGCAAGGCAAGCATTCGGCAGCCCAATCCTGCTCGGATGTTGTGACACCCCGGCAGGTGGTGAAACGGACCGTGGTGCTTGGCGTTGTTGGGCTTTTAGCCAGCCCCGCCGGATTGGCAGCATCCGGGGTCCAGGTGGAGATCTTTCCGCCTTCCGGGCTCGCGCCGAGCTGGCGCTCCCGGGACTCCCGCACTTTCGCGATGGCTTTGCCGATGCTTTATGATGGCCCTGTCCTCCAAATTTTCTTCTTTCTTCATTAGAGACCGATTTCTGATGATACCACCTTCCAGCTTTGACTGGACTATCCGGTTCTTTCGTGCAAAAAGCCGAAGGTTCTGTTGTTCCACATCAACTGCCGGGCTCAGCTCAGGAGCGCTTACTTTAACCTTTCCGGCATTGAAGGATTTCTTTGGACAAAGAGAAATTCCACATCTCAATAATGGCTTGAAAAGTGTTCCTCTGACTCCTACAGCTCTGCCGCCCCCTTTACACGGGCTTTCTTCCGTAGCGCATTCTTCACGGCAGCTGAAAACAAGCTGAAAGCCAGCTGAAAACCAGGGTCATGCCATGGAGCCACCACACCATTGGTCCGAGCGCGCTCTAGATTCGCGAACATATCCCGCTTCGTCTAGTGACTGTTGCCAAAATTATGACATCGCAGACACGGAAGGTCAAGGCCGTCAGGGGCCAACACGCACTGCTTATGTTTTCACGTCTCACACTCTTTCTTCCTGGCTCTGAGATATTTTGTTTCCTCCAAATTAGGGGGCATGACAGTGGTTGTATACAAGGAAAGTTCACCAGAGATGCAAGACGAGTGTAGCTTTGTTCATGAATGCAGAGGGCTCAGGCGTTCAGCAGAGAACTGTAAGGCTAACCTTTGATAGAATGCGTTGCCTTGTACTAATTAGCTAACCAGCACTGAATCCAGGATAAGCTATGGACAGTCAGCATCCTTGATCGAGTCACTCACTGAAATTCATAGATTCATGATAGTTTACTCTCATGAAGCGATATTGGAAAACTGTTTGTACTTTACACATAACGTCTCTTCGTCTCCGATTATTCCTTAGACTTCCAGAACAGCATCAGCTTGTTGAGCCGTAAATGCTCTCTCAACTTGGTCCATCGGCCACTGCAGCCAATTCCAAAGCGACTGATCCACAAACCCATGCACGCCCGCAATCAAATGCTCCGCCCACCCCTCCATGAACCAAAGCGGCTCCATCGACTTCAACAGCGGCGAGAAATACGCCAGAATAATCAACGCCAGCGGATGCTTCTGATGCAAACACACCACAAACTCTTCCTCCATGCGATACAACCACCCCAAATGGACCTGATTCGCCGTCGTCCCATTATACTCCGCATCGGGACCCTTCCCAAACACACCCTCATAGCACTGCGCCAGCCCTTCAAGCGCCGTCAAATACGTCCCCGCATCCGGATGGCCAGACAGAGCGACGAGCTGGCGCAAGTCATCGAACGGCCTCTCCCAATCGACGCGCGGCTTCCTGAACTTGACGGCGATGGGCTGCGACGCATTCCTCGGCCCGCTACCCATCGCAGCCAGCGGGCCCGTCCACAGCACGTCGCGGCCGAACAGCTCGATGATGCAGCGCACGCCCTTCAGCAGCGGCAGCCACTCGGACGGGCCGTGCTCGCCGAAAACCAAAAAGTCGCCCGGCGAGGGGCCCTTGGCGAAGACGTAGAAGCAGACGAGCACGGCCGACACGTAGATGGCGTGGCAGTTGTCGTTGGTCAGGTGCAGGAGCAGGTCGGACGTCTGCTGCAGGCCGATGGTCGAGTGGTGCGCGCCGAGGGTGGCGTAGTGCGCGCGCCGGGTGGGGCGCAGGTACGCCAGGTGCATGGCGGCGAAGGCCATGGCATTGTGCAGCACGCATGGGTGGTCGAAGCCTAGCTGCGGCACGGCGACGCGCCACATGGTGCCGATGGCGTCGTGGCCGAGCTCGGTGAAGGTTGAGATGCTGTATTGGTGCATGAGTTCGAGGTCTGCGAGGTTCAGGCCAGTTGTCTGGAGGTCTTCGGTGGTGCTGATGGCTGAAGGTAGTGGGGAGGAGGCGCTCTCGCCGAATGCTGGGCTCGGTGCTGCGCTGCTGGTGGCTGTCGACACGCTGCTGAAAGTGTCCCATCCTTTGCGTGGCCTGCCGCGGCGGCGGCGGACGGGTGTGCTGGGGCTGGGGCTGCTTGTGGGTTCTATGATGGTAGGCCGTCTTGGGTCAAAGTCGCAATGGATCTTGAAGTCGGCACAGTTCTGGCAGCCGGGCTTGCTTTCATCGCACTAACTGGAAGGTCAGCGGTCATGTCGGTGGCTGCAGGAGCATTACCCGGCGAGTATGGCAGGACTCACTTTGATTCGGCGCCTTTTGCAATTCCTACATCCGGCTCGGGATTTTTTGTGAGATCTACGTGACCTTTTCGCAGGTGACGGACTCTCACTATCGGACATTTGCATGGGCGACATTGCGATATGATTGTCACGGGAAAGACTGAGGAGTAGCGAGGAAGATGAGTGTGGGGATGCCGTAGATTAGCGGTACTGCTACTTTGAAGTGCAGCCTGCCCGGCATTCGAGTCCGGGGAATGTCATGGAGAGAGCTTCTGGGATAGTTGTTGATGTACAAGATGTTAGATTTGAGGGATACAGCGGGGAAGGGGATGAAAGGACGAAGAGTCAGTGGCGCAGCTTCATGCCTTAAGGCTAGCCTCTGCCGAAGATCGACCGGAGCATGCATTGTTCATCAACAACCACCAGGAGATCTTTTAAGCTTGAATGCCTATTCTGCTAGCAAGGAACAATGCTCGCCCATTAAAAATGTATCTGTTTTAGGCTCGAGGCCGTTCTTTTTAAGCTGTTCAATACAAGATCTTTTTCACTGATGCTACTGAAGTGTGTAAACTATTATCAACACTGATGCACTGGACCGGGTCCCAGGACTTGAGAACTAATCACTCAGGAGCCCGTATTTCCAGGAGAGCAATAAAGACGCGTCATAGTGTAGAATAGTTTCTCCGTTTGTGGAGAGGGGAAGCTCTGAGTGGCCGACGAATACGTAAATTCGTGATTTTACGTATTTGTTAACGAATACGAATACATCTTCACTACTACGCAGACATCAAACAAAACTTAGGTCCAACCACTCGGCCGAGTAGCTGGGCCGAAACTTTGCGACGACGCTTTTCAGAGCCTAGATAAGGAGCACTGATTCTTGGCAAAGTCGGGACCTCCTTTATACCCACTGTTGCAATACTGAGCGAGCCGACTCTGTAGCTCCGCCGAACGAATGACGTATAGTATCAAACATGCTCAGGCCGGCGGCCCGAAGACAGCGTATATGCCCGAAGAAAGCGTATATTCGCCGTATTCGTAGTAGTAGCCCCTTAACTCTAGGTATAAAATGCTTCGCATGTTCCTCAAGTGATGATCAGGAACAAGAGTCACAGCGGCAAACATGTGGAACCCGGACAATCTTCTCGCACTCGCGCTTCTATTTGAAAATGGCGTCGTTGCCGCACAAAAGTGCAAAATAACGCCCCTGGACTCTGCCTGGCCCTCGGATGCCGAATGGGCAGCCCTTAACAAGACGATCGGCGGCGCTCTCCTTCGGACCACACCCGTCGCCTCATCCTGCTGGCCTGGCAACCCCTTCAACTCACCATACTCTTGCGAAGCAGTGAAGGGCAACTGGAGCTCCGGAATCTTCCATGCCGCACTGCCCGAGTCGATTGACTACCCCATTTTTGCCAACAACTCGTGTCTGCCACCAGGCGCTTCAGGTTACGATGAGAGCAGGGGATGCGAGCTGGGCGGACTGCCCGAGTACATCGTCAATGCGACGACGGCCGAGCAGGTGGCCACGGCGATGACCTGGGCGGCTGAACGAAACATCCGTATCACTGTCAAAGGGACTGGCCACGACATGAATGGACGGTAGGACCACTACGCCCCTCTCTCTTACCCCCAGATACTAACCACTTCTGATCCAGTTCGAGCGGCTCCTACTCCCTCTCCATCTGGACGCGCAACTTCAACCACATCGTCCACCACCCCACGTGGACGCTCCCGGACAACACCACGACCATCCCGCACGCCTTCGCCATCGGCAGCGGCAACGGCTGGGGCGCCGTGCTCACTAAAGCCCTCTCGCTGGGCCGCGTCGTGACGACCGGCCAGGACGGCTCCGTCGGGCCCGGCGGCTGGGTGCAAGGCGGCGGCGGCCACGGCCCCTTGTCTCGCACCTACGGCCTGGGCGCGCACCAAGTCCTCCAGGCGACCATCGTGACGACGACGGGCGAGATCCTGGTCGCCGACGACGCGCGCAACACTGACATCTTCTGGGCCATCCGCGGCGGCGGCGGCGGCCAGTACGGCGTCGTGACCGAGTACGTCATCAAGACGCATCCGGCGCCGCAGGCCGTGATGGGCACGCTGTCCATCGTACCCAAGAACAACGACGAGGCCAGCGTCAACGCCTCCTGGGCAGCGGCAGCGACCCTTCTCTCCAAGCTCCCCGACCTCATGGACGCCGGGTTCGCTGGCGCTTCGATGCTGTCGACGGGCGAGTCTGCGACCAAGTTCGTGCCGACACTCAAGCAGCGCATCGACGGCGTGGTCATGACGCAGACGCTCTGGGCCTTCAACATGAGCACCGCTGCCGTGAACGCGCTCGTCGCACCTGTAGCCGCCGAGTTACAGGCCGGCAACAACGCCACTCTGGATGTTTCGTTTTCCGCCGGCAACCAGACCGACTACAAGACCTTCTACAGCAGCATCTCTGGCAGCAACGCCGCCGGCTCCGGCGCCGTCATGTCCACCCGCCTGCTGGGCCGCCGCGAGCTGGTCGACACGCCGCTCGCCAAGGTTGAGGAATATCTCCGCACCGGTGTCTTGTTGGCGCAGAACCAGACAGCGGGGACGTACGTGACGATCGGCCTGCAGGGTGGTCCCGGAGTTGCGGGCGTGTCTGAGGAGCGCTGGGGCGCTGTTAACCCGGTCTGGCGCGATACGTACTTGCACGTCATTGCTACTGGCGCCAGTATGGACGCGACGGGACCTGGCGGGCCGAAGCAGGCGTTGAGCGAGGCGGCGGCGTGGATGGAGGAGCACAAGGAGAAGATGTGGAGGGAGTGGGCGCCCGAGACCGGAGCGTATATGAATGAGGCGAATCCGTATAACAGCGAGTGGAAGCATGACTTCTACGGATCCACGTACGATAAGCTGGTTGAGATCAAGAGGAAGTACGATCCGTTCGAGAGCTTGTACGTGCTGAACGGCGTTGGCACTGAGGGGTGGGAGTATGACTTGGACAGTGGGAAGCTTTGCAAGAACGCTTAAGAGGTACAGGGTTAGGCTGCTTTCTCCGAAGATCTTCTTCTGGTGGCATTGTAAATATAGAACAGCCGCACTGTATAAATTCTGTTCGAACACTTAGTAATACAATCTTCCCATCCACACCTGGTCCAATCTTGAACTCTTACAATAATAAGTTGTGCTCGAAAGATCCTTGGCCATGAGAAGGAAAATAAGAGCGGCATCAAGAAAGAAGGCAAACGATACCGGCGCCTGTTTTTTTTCGTTGTCACTCCTCCTCTTCCCTCTTTCTCAAACCCTTCAGCCCTTAACCTCCGCCAGCACATCCCCCGTCCCCACCACCTCCCCAAACGCAAACGCAAAGCCCCTCAATCCCGCCTCATGCTGCTTCCTATTCGCGCTCCCACACGCATCCCCAACCACCCACGTCTCCCACCCGCGATTAAACGCACTCCGCGCCGTCGTATCGCAGCAGCAATCCGTCATCACCCCGCACACCACGACCCTCTCCACCCCCAGCGCCCTCAACCTCTCCTCCAGATCCGTCCCAACGAACGCGTCGTACGTGTTCTTCTGCACGACCGTCGTCCAACCCTTTTCGCGCCTGCCCTCGCGCTCGTCCGCCTCCAGGTCGTCCAGCAGTGCCTGCACCGGCGCCTGCAACTCCCAGTCCGCGGATCCGCGGTGGATGCTGCCGTCCGGCCCCCACTTGCGGACCAGCTGGTTCGCGAAGGGCGGCCCGGCGAGGTCGGCGGCGGGGTGGCCGTGCTGCGTGAAGAGCGCGGGCAGCTGCTGCGCGCGGAAGTGGTGGATTAGCGTTGTGATTTGGGGGAGGGCTTGCTTGGTCATTGGTGTGAAGAAGTTTTGCACGTCGATGACGAGGAGGGCGGTTTTGAGGGGGTGGGAGGGCGCCATTGGGGGGAGGAGTAAGTGGTTGTGCTGTTGACTGGGGGTTTGTGGAGAGGATGGGAGGTGGTGGAGGGTTGTGTGGGGGATCCGTTTAGTTTGAGGTGGTCAATTGAGGGGCAGAGAGGCTCGTTAGGACCGTTGGGACATATATCACGCGGTTGCTGCAGTGTTGCGTTCCCATGACGTCATAGGCACATGCTTGAGCCCGCGTTCTACAATGCTTCTCTTTTTTATTCGTGTATTGCATAAACGAAGTCAATACTGCAGTAGAACTAGGGCATTTGGGGATGCTTCGGTTACCCATCTTAGCGTTGCTATACAATTTGGAGAGGGACATCTTAACTCATTCAGAGCTGGTATTAGTTTGTGTTTATCGATTGCTGCATGACACTTTAGACTAGCCTGACTTGTACTTTTGCCTGGCCGCCTTTGTTTCCCTGAACCAAACAAGTTGAGCTTATAATAGACTACATACAGAGTACATCTACGTGATGATTTTTTCACTTGTAACAACAGTCAAAAGTAGGTATCGTGGGTAGTTATTAGGGGTTAGCCCAGGTCTGCCGCAAAATATCTCAAAGAATCCCACAGGTACTATCGCGAACAATTCATTGTTCACAAACATACTCGTTGAGTCTACATATATCCAACTTTCATCACAAGGCCATTGTTCACGGACTTTCCATTTTCATACGATCATAAAATGAGGACGTTACCTTGCGCTGGGTCTGAATGCACGACCAGTACAACACTTTTAGTGAACCCCAAGGAGAATACGGCAGCGCCGTTCCTCCTATTCACTTCTTCAACTACACTTTCACGCTCTACTTTCAACATGTCGGACGAAATGAGTTCAGCGGACATGGAGAAGCACATCGATTCTGAGATCGACCAGCTCATCGATGTTCGAGTCAGGAAGCAACGCCGTGACACTTTCCTCCAACAGTACAAGTTGGTTCGTACACTTGGCAGAGGTGGCGAGGGAGATGTAAGCTTGATGCGCTATAGACCCTCTGGTACAGCATACGCCGTCAAGAAGATCAAGCAACGCTATTTGTGGAGCACAACCTCGGCCTCTTACACGACTCCAATCGCCCACAACGAGGTGCGAATCCTCTCTCTCCTGACGAAGGTAGGCAGTGGTCCCGGCCGCGACACCATATGCCACCCCGCAAACGAGGTATGGTACCCGGCCACCCCCAGCCCAGACACTCAGGTGCTTGTCATGGAGTACTGCCAGCTGGGCACGCTCCGTGAATACCTGTCGAGCGACTACCAGATGGACGACTGCGAGGACTGGAGTGTTCCGGCTGGACGCCTTCCGCACGAGGGCGTGCTGCGCCATATCTACGCCCAATTGTTGGCAGCCGTCGCCTTCATCCACCACGGCTACGGAACCACGGCCTACGACGGGCCCAACAAGCCACCGAAGGGACGTAACCCTGTCATCCACCGCGACATCAAGCCTCAGAACATCCTCGTCTGCCCTGCACTGCCGGGCCAGCACTCCTCGCTTGTTCAAGTCAAGCTGGCCGACTTCGGCGGCGCGGCTGAGGTCAAGTCCGACTCTGCCAGGACCGAGGAGGATGACAACGAATTGTACTTCTTTACCGAGGGCTACTATGCACCGGAGTTCTTGACGATGGACCGCCACACGGCTGATCAAAGCAACGATGTCTTTGCCGTAGGCGCTACCATGTACTACTGCGTCTTTAAAGCCCCGCCATACTTCAGCGACGACAACGGTTGGGCTCAGTTCAGGCGTAAGGACTGTACCAACAAGAAACACCGCGGCGGCCAGGCATTCACCACTGAGTTCAACACGGCCATCGCCAACGCGGCGACTTTCTCCCGGTACCGCAAGGACGTGCTGACAATCCTTAGAAAATTGAAGAGGACCGAAGCCACTCATCGCCAAGAGTACTTGAAGTGGATGACGGACGTGGAGGAGCCGAGGATTGAGAGGCAGCGCAGGAAGATGGAAGAGCGCAAGCGCCGTGAAGCCGAAGCTAGAGAGCAAGCATTCAAGCAGGATCTTCGTCTGCAATGCTTCGATCCACTTTGCTCTTACAACTTGTCTGATGACTTCTGGCCGCATACACATGTGTGCGAGCTTGAGGGTTGCCCTTCGGCGACGACCCCGGGACATGGTCATTGGCTACTCCTTCTCGAACACACGTGGGCTGACCCAAGGAAGTATCTGCCCCGTCAGTTGAACGAGGCGCCCCAAGAGCTTGTCGACGAGATCATGCGCTGCATTCAACTCAGCGTTCAGGATTTTCTCCAGGGTCTCAGTGAGGCTGAGGCTAAGCTTCATTTGGAATCGCTGACGGTACTGAGCGAACTTGAGGATGTGAACATGACTTACTCGGGTGACATGGCCAACTGGTAAGGCTAGGTCAGTGGACTCTTTTGCTTCATTTGTTCTTCTACCCTTTACCATACACGGACTGCTGTTTTCTTTTTTTCCTACTTTTACCACAGTTAGACTGTTCATTCTTTTTGTGCTACCATACTCGGATTGTTATTTTTCTTTTTTTCTTGCTTATTTTGTCACATTTGGACTTGAACAAACCAAGTCGGCTCCTTGGCACTTTCATATTCATATCGTATCTTAGGAAGAAATCATGAGCAGTTACACCATATTTTCGAACGGTAAGTGCCTTTTCTAACATGCCATCACTCACAACAGCAGTTGCATCCCACAACATTCCATTGCTACTAAAGTATTTGTCTCGAAAACACGAGGAAAAGGGTTTTACCCAGTTCTTATTCTACACAAGAGATACCACCTCTGCTTGACTCTCTGGATTCTGTATCGCCTCTCCGTCCATAATGCCATGTACATAAGCATGCCCAATATATTGAAATGATCGAGAAACGCTTTGAGATTCCACCGGTCTTAGAATGAATGGGACTTTGCCTCCATGTAGCACGTAAATCCAGTCACCAATTTTTGTATCGCGGGATCCGATGCCAATATACCCGTTGTTCGTGATGAAAACCCTTCCGAGAAAAACGCGGTAAAAAGAGAAACATGTTGAAGAACTCGACATCCAGAACTGTTGTAGGAACGTTTCGTAATCGCCAGGTACGGTCCTACGGCGCAACATGTATCGCGAGTTTCCATCACTGTAGAAGGCTTTATCATAGACCAAAAGTCGCCAGAATGCATCTTCGTATGTGCCACCTCCAACATACTGACGGCTTTTGATACTTTCATGATCCAAAAGCTCTTTCCACTGCTTCTGAGCTGCTTCAAAAACTTCCCAACTTGGCTCTTCGAGGCAGCAACCAAGTATCGTGACTTGGTCGACAGCAACCCCTGATAACGATAAGACGGACTCGATAGCTGGATAGATGATTGCTGTGGTACCGCTTGATGCTTTAAATGAGAAATACGTCTTTATATGATCTGCCTCGTATTCGGGCCACCTGTCTACTTCGGCGCTCCAGTCGGGCGCCCAGGATGGCAGATCTGAGCGGCGGCCCAGCTCGTACATCCGGAGCAGTGGAAACAGATCCTTCTCAGACTCAATTGACTTTGCGACCAAGCTTTTATACAGCTGAGGTGTGGTGAGAGAATAGTCTGCATCGATGTAGGTTCCAATGTTGTCGGTATGAAGACCGATTAATGCGAAGACCTTATCTCGAGGATCGGACGCCCATCTGTATCGAAATTGATGTAGACAATCGAACAAAGCTGCTGGATCTGTATGACGAGTGTCACGCAGCTCGACCAGAGGGAACATTCTAGTGCAGAATAGTCTGAAAGCTTGAGTGCGTTGTGTAGCAAACCAGCAGCAAGTGTCGTAATGTTTCGGTATATTTAAGTTGGCATTCGAGAACACAGACCACGGAACATGTATCGATCCAAAAACAACTGTCATCCTTGGAGGCAACACAGCTTCTTGGACCGTCCATATACGACTCCACCAAGGTAAACTGATAATTTTTTCCAACGACTGGACAGCCATAGTGTACGAGTCTGAGTACGCCTCTGTGTAAGAGTTCACGATGTGATCGCCATTGGATAGCCTATCCAGCAACGCGACTGCCCTTACAACATCCTTCCGCGTGAGAGCATCATCTGACCCTTCTGGGAGGTCAGAGTCGGGCAACAATCGACCTTCCTCGTAATCTGTCAGAAAGAGGAGGGCCTCTGCAGTGCGCGAGAAGATGGCGCCCATCATGTTGACCTGATGAGATCTTTCTTCGACGTTAGACTGGTTGATGCATAGCGCGTCGATCCACATGACTCGCGCTCTATTTGGTTGGCGAAGACGCCGAAGAGCCCTGTCAAGATTCCTGGTAATGGAGCGTGGAGAGCCGTTTATCCAAATAGGCCGGCAGAAGTCGGGCTCTCCCCAGACGTAGGAAAGTGCCTCGTAATACGGATCATTGTCGAGAGAAACAACAAACATTCGGCAAGATAGCTCGTCTGTCCATTTTCCTGGAAGTAGTTCAAGAAGTCGGATGTTGCGGGAAGTGGGATCTAGTGGTTGGTATTCCTCGGAAATGGTTGCTGGTCCTCTTATTGGGTTGTGCGCCATCGCCCAGATGAATCCCAGCGATATGTTTATTGAGGTTTTCGCGATGAAGGCCCAATGTGGCGGAAATTATGGGTCAAGTCTTCATCATTGACGAAATGCGAGAGATGAGGCTGTGGCCTATAGCTTTGTGAATGGGGTCGCGTGCGAAGCGATTGCGGCTGGCTGAACCGAGGGCGCATGCAAAACCCACGTGGAGCCGATGACGCGATAGCTGAAGCTCGAGTCAGGTAGAAGGTGTCAAAGAAACTCGGCAAGCGAAGCGTTGGTGGACAGAATAGAAACTACAGCGGAGTTGACTCGAAGCTGTTGATGACTGTAAGGCAGAAGCGCCGCTGGGGTTGGGAATAATGTGTCGCCGGCTTATGCCGGAATTGGTTATAGGCTCGTTTGCAAGAAACGAACTATTTATAGGGTTATGGTGGGCTGTTGCCTGTTGGTCCTTGCTGCTGTGCCGCAAATGCGCTCTGGTTCTGAGACCAGAAAAATATGTGCCGGGTTTGTAGTACAGACTTCGCCTTTCTCTCATCGCGTCTTCAAGATTTCATTCTTTTCTAGATGTACGCAGAGGTAGTCATTGCAGAGTCGAATCATCTATTGTTGGTAGCAGAGCAGGCCAGCGCTTGGGTTGCGTCCGCAGTTTTTGGGGGCCAGGCCGATGATCGACGGGTTGCAACACGAGACCCTCTTTTACCCCATAGAGCACGAACGCAGCCCTGAACAAAATCACGAGGACTGAGCATGTCTAAGCACTCCCAATTTTGAGGCCGCCCCCAAGTCGGTGTGGTAGGGCAGGAGATGCCTTGGGCTCAGCCGCTTGCACAGCCTTACAATGATGCTAACTTTTATTCGCATGCTATGAATACTCGACGATGCGCAATTATAAAAAGGCGCGACGGGAGGCGACCTCACATCAATCATGAGTACAGTAACACAAATACTATCTGACATCTTGTCCTACTCAGTCAACGCCAAAGCATACCTCTCCTCCCACATCAGAATGGATTTTGTCCTCTTCAGTCTCACAGGCTTCTTGGCCTTGGCCTTCTACTTCTTCTTTCCTCTCGCAGAGAAGATCACACACGGCATACAGGCGGCAATCAGCGACGGACGCGGAGCAGGAAAAACCAGCCCAGCTCAGCCGGCCAACGAAGTACGATCAGAGCCATCCGCCAACCCCGGACGCCGTCTGAGAACAGTGAGATTCTGGGACCACGTTTAAACCAAACGACGACCAAGATCGAGGCCTCCGAGGGCACTGAGTAATTCAGGCTTGAACCTGTCTTTTTTTTTTTTTTTTTTTTTTTTTTTGCAACAATGGCGGCGTTGAGGAGGGACCTTGCACAAGGCTAAAGGTTCACAACGGCAAGCAGGCTCTGTAAACACAATTTCTGTTTAAAGGATAAGGCGTAACGGGAAAGGAACCGCGGGGCGCAGAGGGAAGCAACGCACGGAGCAAGGCAGGTGGTCCACCATCAGAGTATCCACCATACGCCACACAGCATACTTTGGTGTTCAGGTTATCCGTTACATTGGGTTTCGTAGGCACAGTTCTACTAGGTGTTGAGGTAGAGGGATGAATTGAATTGTTACATAAGCAATCGAATGAGATCTTACTGTGCGATAACATGAGACCCCACTTGCCTACCCCGCCTCTGCGAAATGCATCTGCTGTACTGAGAGTATTCTTCTCCTCCTCAACCAATCCAATTTCCCTCCCCGTTCACGATGCCGACGCTCGACGTACCCGGCGCAACGCTCGAATACACGACCACGGGGTCCGGCCCGCAGCACATCATCCTCGTCCCCGGCGCGCCGGGCAGCCAGAGCGTCTTCCGCTTCCTAGTCCCATTCCTCGTGTCGCGCGGCGGCGGCATGACGGTGACGACGTACTCGCGGCGCGGGCTGTCGGGCAGCCTGCTGCGCGGCGCGCAGGACTACGCGCACCGCCTCGACACAGACGCCGACGACCTGGCCGCCCTACTAAAAGCCGTCGTCGTCACTGGTGGTGGTGGTGGTGGTGGTGACACGACAGCGGCAGCGTGCATATTCGGCACGAGCAGCGGCGCCATCGTCGCGCTGCGCTTCCTCGAACGCCACCCGGACGTCCCTGTCAAGACATGCGTCGCGCACGAGCCGCCGGCCCTCTCGGTGCTGCCGCCAGCGGTCCTGGCGCAGCGGGAGCCGGAGCACCGCGCGCTGACGGGGCTGTATCGCGACAAGGGCGCGCCGCACGCTGTCGAGACGTTCGCGTCGTTCTTTGCGGACGGCAGGGATCGCGAGGCGCTGCCGGTGCTGCTGGATCCGGCGGCGAGCGCGGACGCGAGGGCCGATGTCATGTATTGGCTGGAGCGGGAGCCGCCGTACGTCTTTCAGAAGTGGGATCTGGAGGCGCTGAAGAAGGTGGGGGATAAGCTCGTGCTGTCGGTGGGCGAGAGTACGAAGGATCAGCGGGCGGGGGAAGCTACGCTGGCTTTGATGGAACGGCTGGGGAGGAGCGAGGAGACGCTGTTTGTCGCGCCGGGAGGACATATTCCTTACGTCACTGAACCTGAAGCATTCGCTACGGCGCTATCGAAGCTCGTGATATAGCTAATCAAATGATATCTTGGTCAGCTATCACTGGTGTTATCATGCGAACTACTCATACAAGCGCTGCCTTAGAAAGTCATGATGAGGTTGGGATGAAGTCCTACGTCGGATCGGAAAGTCTTCGTTGCCGGTTGGGGTAACTTTTAAGTTCACGGAACACTAAATTTCCCTATTCCCTTTAACTACCTAGCGTGCTCCCATTGTTTACCCAGAGGGATATGTGATGCAACGAGCTCTTCGGCAATTTCTACCTTCAGAAACTGTACATGGCAATAAATTCATCTTTCCATTCCATTCATTATGTATATATCAGGGGGTGGTATGTACTACGGTCATTACATGTAGAAAGGTTATGGCTGATTATAACTTCTAGACCAGCACAACCTTCTGGGCACTCGCCACGCCATTATGGCCGGCCAGGGCCAAGAAGCTGCTATCATCCAACGCGTACAAGCCAGCCCACTGACTCGTGGCATCCATGACGGTCGTCTTATCCGCCCAATCCTGGCCGTTCGCGCTGGTGACGACCTTGACGACATAATCGCCGTCCTCGTCGGTCTGGAAGCTGACGACCAGCGTGCCGCCGACGTTAATCACCTGCGGCGCCTGCGCGTTGAAGCCCTCGCTCTGGTACACGATTCTGCGATCCGTCCACGTCTTGCCGTCGTCAGGCGAGCTCACGGCCTCGACGTGGAACCGGCCGCCGCCCGTCTCCGTCTCGAACACTGCGATCAGCCCGCCGTCGCCGTCCGTCTCGGCGACGCCCAGCATGCCGTCGCGCGAGTCGCTCAGCTCGGTGCCGGTGAAGGCCGTGGCGTCGGACCACGTCGCGCCGCCGTCGGTGCTGGTGCGCAGGATGCTGTCCTGGTCGTTGTCGTTGTTGAGGCGCGAGTAGTACAGCTGCAGCGTCGTGCCGTCGGATGCCAGCCGCATGAACGGCTCCCACACGCCCGTCGTCGGGCCCGGCTCCTGCGCCGGCGTGCTCAGGTACGCCCAGGTCGCGCCGCCGTCGTCCGAGTAGCACACGGTGATGCGGTAGTACGTGTACGTCTCGTCCAGCTCCTGGTCGTGGTTGCGGAACGCGACGAGGAGGCGCCCCGACGGCAGTTCGATCGCGAACGGGTTGTCGATGTCGGTCGTGTTCGTGGGCCCGCGGTCTGCAGTGCCGAGTGTCGTCCAGGTTTCGCCGGAGTTGCTGCTCGATGCCAGAGTGATGATCGAGTCGCCGTCGGCGAAGGCCGTGTAGGTGCCCAGGATGTTGCCGTTGGAGAGGGTGTTGGCGCGGGGGTAGGTGCTGGAGCCCGTTGACATGGCATTGAGCGCGCCCGTCAGGCTGGGCGTGAGGCCGGCCCGGCGGTGGAGTGTGGGCGAGGCGTCAACCAAGGCGGCGGCGAAAAAGATGGTGAAAAGGCCGGTGAGCCATGCTGGAAGGTGTTGTGCTCCCATGGTGGAAAAAATGCGAAATCCGGACGAGGGAATTGTTGGATCGGCCGGTCAGCATGCAATACTGCGCCGGAGCGTTTGGGAGATGGGCGGTATTTTTGTACCGCTTTGTACACGGACGCGGCTCCGGGCAATGACGTTTGGTGTTTTCCTTTAGAGGCCGAGCGCCGCTGTGGAATACTTGTGTCAAGTTATATTTGGAAGCCCAACTGGTGCGGCTCCACATTTTGTGGAAAGGGGCGTAAGCTGATTTACCCGATTGAGGCGCGAAGGATTCTGGCCCCCAACCTTCATTGGCCTGAAATCTTGACCAGTGTTCTTCCGGGACCCCATCTCGGTTAGACTGTCCGTGTGGACCCTCCTCATTGGCAGATCTAGTATTTCTGCGCTTATTACCGCTCTTCCTCCAGGAACTGCATCGCTGCAACACATAATTGCCATTGCGCGTAGCGTCGGGGAACCATCTTGGAATAGTAAACGAGTGATATATGATGCATGATCCATACATGAGATCAGACATATCTAAATTGTCCCTACAAGGGGAGAGAACAAAAAGTCCACGAACGGGCGCAGTCAGATGATGGAAAATCAAGCCAACGAATGGAGTAATACGCAGATCAAACATTTATCACTATACACTTGCCCCCCCCAGATCGTATACTTTAGTAGAGTGCCATGTCTTTCAGCCAACGCTGGTCGAACGGCAGAATCTCATGAAATTATCGTCGTATGTACTATGATTTAAGATAGAAATTCTGGGGGAGAACGTAACCGGTACCCAGTCCGATAGTTAAAGTTACGAGAGGTGTGCAGACAAAAGGTCATTCTCGACGCAACTTGCTTATACCTCGCAAGTATTTCTACTACGTTCCCAACAATAATCGCCTCCTGCAAGCTGTAGATGTTTTCAAAAGAATAAAAATTCATTGAGACATTGCATTCAGTTATCCACGTTGAAAGGCTTTCATATCTACAATGAAAAGCCTGGGAAAGCCGGTCGCCTGTTGCGAATGCCCAGTCAAACCTCAGCCAATCGAAACCTCCGCACTCCGCAAGCACCCGACGACAGGCATCTGGTTTCAGTTCTCACTATTAAAGTTGTGAGAGTGATAAACGAATGTGGGAAATGATTGAAAGAAATAGCATAAATAATATGAATAGAAGATGGCGATCTGAGAAAAGCTGGATCGCATGAACAAGATAACCTCCGCGGCTGAAACAGCACTTGGCCGAGCTGACCCGCTTAATCCTTCCTCCCTTGCACTCCGTGGTCTAGTTGAAGCATGAATCCTGTCGTTCTAATAGCAGAACTACAAACCCTTCTCGTCGCTGGTGGCAAGCGTGAGTTAAACTTCCCGGGTATTAGATGCCCGTTGACCCCTCAAACACCTGGGTGGTTTGGCCCTTCCCATCATCTCCATGGCACAGTCTCCCCTACTGTAAGACCCTGCAATTCCTTGGCCGCAAGGGATATAAATGATGATCTGGATATAATGGTTACTAGGTTTGCTACTTAGATCTGATTCACGCTTCTTGATAAGCGCTGGGCGGACTTCGTGAGGCTGTGTCGTGCATGATTGCGGGGGTTTTGGCAAGGCTGAACGGTGCTGGAGTTAATGAATTTTTTTTGTGTAACCAGCCAGTGTGCCCAGCGCTCAAGCCCATCAGCTGTCGGAACTAGATCGGGCGAGGTGCATCAGGTAGAAGCATAGAAATGCGTGTTGTTCTAGGGCTTGCCAGCCGGCCAATCCCAAGCTGCCACAATCCGAGTGCGAGCCTGGCACAGTGCACAGCCTTCCACCCGACAGTAATGTCTTAAAGCACTCATAATCGGAGGGCTCCGTACTTCACATGCGCTTCCAGCCTCGCCAGTCGTCCATCCTTCTTCTCACGCCCGCCAGACCCTCGATCGGATTTGTTTTCTCTTTTTGCTTCGGCCATGTACAACAATGGCAGAGCCGTTCTCGACAGCCGCAGCGGCCATCAGCCTTGTTGATGTCGCAATCAAATCAGCCCGTGAGATTTCCAACCTTATCGCCTCTTTGAAAGATGCCCCAGAAACACTCCGCCAGACTCATGAGGCGGTGTGTGAGGTTCAGCGCCTGCTTGAGGACTTGCAGCATCTGGAGGACACCTATCGCAAGTCTTCCATGGCCCACATCAACCCTCAGAGCCTATCGTCGATACGTCGCGCCATCAAGAGTATCAATGAAGACTTGAGCTCTCTTCGTGTCAAGATAGACGAGCCTATCTTCAATACCGACTCGCTCTCTCGTCGTTTTTTCAAATCACTCCGCATTCGCAACAAGGAACGGTCTATCATCAAGATCTGCTCTCGCCTGGAACAAAGGGTTTTGTTCACCCACACCACCTTGAGTGTTTTGGGAAGGTATATATAGAACATCCACTTCAAAGGATCGTGCGCTAAGTGGGCTCTTAGGAATAATGATCTTGTCCAGAACGGGGCACTCGCTACAGTCAACAGCAACACACAACTGGTCCTTCGCAACCAGACACAGTTCCAACATGATACCCTGAGTACTTTACACAGCAATACCGCTGCTTCTCAGCAACTACTCAGAGAGCAACAGGCCCTAAGCCTCGATCTTCTTGAAGGACAAACGCGATTGGGTGCTGACATCCTCGACGCCATCAATGTCAATAATCACGCTCAGATCCTCCTGCACGAAGGCTCAGCAAACGATGCAGCTGCAGCTTTGTCCGTGGTACGGCGGCTCTTACCTCCCGCTCTGGTTAAGACTACCCTACCAACGATATCCATGGGATACTTAAGTTGGGTGACGAAAGAAGTGGACAATATTCTCCGTGGTGTATACGCGTTGGCTGACTCGGAGCTCCGAGGTCGGCAGGTCGTTGTCCCTTGTGGGAGTCGAAGAACCACGCAGAAGATCGCAGCTCAGGCATTGCACTTCATAAGATCACAGCAGTCATCGGTAGTGATGCAAAGTGATCGAAATAGACGATGGGTACAGACGATATCCATAGACCGAAACGAAGAGATGGAATTGGCCGTCCATCTTCCAGAGGGAAATCTATCAGTCTGGATCACTGACGATTGCCACATCCATGCCGGTAGCTTATCGTACACCCTCAGAGGGTTTCGCATTCTGTTTGCGCCAAATGCGTCTCGATTACTCCCCGGAATATCAGCATCGTACTTCGACTACTCCGAAAGCCTTCTAAAGATTCCACCGGCAGTTCGCACGTTCGGAATTGTTCCACCGGAATGTGAAATAATTCAAAAAATATGTGACGGTGACATCGAAGAAGTTCGAGGCATTCTCGCACGTGGTGAATGCTCTGCTGGGGATAGAGATATGGATGGAGACTCATTGCTCGTGGTCAGGAATAAATAATCTTCATGACGAGAATATACAGCTAATAGAGCATTAGTACGCGATCTACAACCGTAAATTTGATATATTCCGTCTTTTGCTGAGCCTCGGGGCAGATGCACTGGACTGCAACAAGTAGGAACTCACGCTTCACAGTAATATCAGCTGATAATGACTATCTATTAGGAACGGGTACACAGCATTGCTATACTTTTTACGATGCTGGAATCTCGAGGACTGCCGAGTCCCATACGTAGAGTTCATCCAACTTTTTGAAACATATGGATGTTTTCACTGTGACGTCCTAATACCACATTACAACTGCAGTGGTAGATTGCTTGGCTCACATCCGGAACCACCTATGGTTTACGCGCTTACCAGCATCATGGCTCTCCAAACGATGAACGAAGATCAACTAAAAGCTTTGATGACGCTGGTCCTTGACATCAATGAGCCTCAATTCGACGGGAGGACACTTATCATGCAAGCTACGGACACACATTCTTCCAACATGGTACGACTGGTTAAGAAGCTCCTACAAGCAAATGCGGATGTTCGAGCAGTTGAAAAAAATGGCCGAAGCATCCTTTACCATCTCTGTTACCGGCTTTCAAGTTGTCGCGCTTACATTGCAAACGGAAAGGAACAAGAAAACGTCTTACTCCTTCTGCAGGAGCTGATTTCCCGAGGTGCACCGGTCCAAGGACCAGAAGACGGTTATTCTCCTACTGACCTGGCTCTCATGCCAGCGGCTTGGGTACTTTGGTGCCAAGCCTTGGACAGATCAGGCGTTCACATTGAAAATCTACTGCGGGAAGAAGATGAGCTCATTGGGTGTCGAAGTCCCAGCTTCGAGGATATACAGGAGTTGATAGGTGATCTCGCCGGCCCACAGACTGTGGCCCCAGAACTTCTTTTGGATGCGATGCCACAAAATACTTGCATCATTTGTGGGGGTGGTGTCGGACCAGTATACTATCGTCTACCGTTCGACTATCATTACCGTTTCGTACCTAATACGGGGCCGGTAACACACGAGGTTGTCCCTAGACATAACGATGGTCTTGTTTGCAGGAATTTTATTCACGAGAACAGTTGTACGAGAGACGATCACGATTTCGATGGGGAGCCGCTCACATCCTGGGAGTCACTCAGCACAAGGAAGTGGGCGGCTTTGTGGTTATGGAGAAATGGATGGCTTCCTACCCCAGAGGATGCGGAGTACTGGGCAACAGATGTAATTACTAAAGAGGCTCTTGACTCTTTTGGTCACTTATCGTCTATAAGGCTGTGAAGTGTTGTTCTCAAATTATAGTCTATCTAGCCTGCTTTTGAAATTGATACTTTGAGCAGAATCAGCACAGCTGGTGGGAGGAAAACTTTGAAAATTTTCGCCATTGTTATGAGCAAATAGTATTAAGCTTCCATCAAGTTGATGAATACACTGTTCGGACGAAATTGCGCAGTTCTAATCTTGCGTCGGGATTTTCACTTATCCCCAAAATCCACCTACTTGCGCCTCCGCAACCCCTTCTCCCTCAACCACGGCACAGCAAACACGAGCACAATATTGCTCACACAGAACACCACAAATATGCCCAGATCCCTCCACCTCCTATCCCAGTAGAAATCCAACGACGCCGCATACTCGTCCCCCGTCGCATACCCGCAGTACGCACAATCCGTCGTCGCCTCCGGATTCGTCAGATACCCCGGACTCCTCCGCAAATACGGCGCCATATACGCCCCGCACGTCTGTCCAGGCAGAGGATCGAACCTCGTCAAATCGCCCTCAACACACCTCACCTCAGTACCATGCAGCACGTTCGCCGCACTACCACCAATAAGATACCTCAGCGGATCCGCCCAAAACATCCAGGGGCGATAAAACGCATTGAACAAGGCATGTGGGATAGCCGCGCCAGTGAAAGCCGTCAGCACGACCCAGGACAGGGAGTTCGCGTAGCCGGCGAGGCGCTCGGAGGGGAAGAGGGCGGCGATGCACTGGGCGAAGCCGGTGCCGAAGACGCCGTACAGCACGAAGAACAGGAACTCGTAGCCCGTCTGCGTGGCGGTCGCCGGGTAGCCGAGGGTCCAGTAGACGCACAGGAAGACGAGCGACAGGCTGAAGCTCTGCCACGGCAGCTCGACGAGCACCAGCGACGCGATCAGCGCCGGCTGGCTGTAGATGCCGTTCTTCTCGCGCGCGCGGTACAGCGTCAGCGCGTCGAACCACGAGGCTTGGATGTCGGGCATGATGGCCGGCACGATCCACGAGAAGATGAGGAAGAAGATGACGCGGTTTTGCGTGCCTTGCAGCGAGGCGGGCGAGTGGAAGAAGCTGAAGGAAATGAAGAGCTCGACGAAGAGGCATTTGAAGAGCTTGCTGAAGTTGTAAAGACCGTCGCGCCATACGCATACCCAGTGGCGCTTGGTGAGTTTGATGATCTGGTCCTTGAGCGGTAGGGCGAAGGCGCGGTGCAAGGCGGCGTTGCTGTTGGCGTTGTCGTCTTCCGCCTTCCATGAAGTGCTCTTCAGCTCGGTGATCTTAGTCTGGACCGATTGAGCTTCTGGAGACTCAGACCAAGTGCGGGCCCAATCCTTTTCTGGATCTTGATTCGACGTCGCAGTGTTCAGGATGAATTCGGCAGGATTCTCGTTGTCGCCCATGACGGCACCGTACCGAGCAAAGTAGTCAACTACCGTCCGGCAATCGCGGCCGGTCTCTCCAAAATACAGAGTTCTGCCACCCGGTGCGAGGAGGAGGACGTGGTCAAACATGTCGAAAAGGATCCCCGAAGGCTGATGAATCGTGCAAAGCACAGGGATACCCTGCGCTGCGATCTTCTGCAGGAACCGAACGATCGAGAAGGCAGCTTGTGAATCCAATCCAGAAGTCGGCTGCAAAGAGTATCAGTACAAGTCCGATATAGGAAAAAACGCTTTCCACTCACCTCATCAAGGAAAAGAAGCGCAGATGGCCTTGCCGCCAACTCAACCCCAATCGTAACACGCTTCCGCTCTTCCACCCCCAGGCCCGATTCGCCAGCCTTCCCAACGATGGCATCAGCAATCGCGGAGAGCTCAAGCAGCTCAATGATGTTATCCACATACGCTAGCTTCTCTGCCTCAGGCACATCCGCGGGTTGCCTCATGACGGCAGAGAACTGTAGCGCCTCTCTGACTGTCGTGTGCGGCTCATGGACGTCTTGCTGCATACAGAAGCCACACGAGCGGCCGAAGGCACCAGTCAGGGGCCTACCATTTAGCAAGACCTCACCCTCGACCGTGCCTTCTGTCTTGCGCTGCGCCAGGGTATCGAGCAGCGTCGTCTTTCCCGCTCCAGACGCGCCCATGAGCGCCGTGAGTTGGCCTGGTTTGACGAAGCCGCTCACGCCGTTAAGGAGTCTCTTGTCCTTTCCGTTCACATTGATCGTGTACGTGACATCCTTGAACGTAAAGGTAGCTGCCGAGGAAGCCACACCGCTGGCGTCTCCAGCCTGCTGCTCGTCGTCATCGCTGCTGCTCTCGTCCTTCCCACACTCCGAGTCCGGCGGCGAACCACGACTCGAAATCGACGGAGATTCCGATTGCTGAAGTTTCTGGGGTGTCGTAGCACCAGATTTACCGGCGTGCTTCTCCATATCAAAGTCCGCATCGTCGTCCCTCGGCATCGGCTTCTCGACATCGCCATCACCAGACGTCTTCGCCGCCCCGCGCTTGAACTCAACGCCACCCTCCTTCCCAGCCAGCCTCACCGTAGCCGCGAGCCCGACGGCAGCCAGAGCGACATAGATGGCCCACATCGCGACGATGATGCCAAAGTTCCGCCACAAGTGGTCCTTCTCGAACGCAAAGTACGCCCGCAGGTACGCCTCTCCCCCCACGCTCGTCTCGCCCTTCTGCACCCCGGGCAACGGGCACCCCTGATAGCGACTATCGCCGCCGTACCCCGGCCCACTCGGCACGAGCTGCTCCGCCGTGCACCCCAGCGCGATGCGGCCAAACTCATTCGCCAGCAGCGCCTCAAGCGCGAACGGGCTGGGCGAGATGCGGCGCAGCCAGCTGCCCCAGCGCAGCTGCGTCGGCGGCGGCGGGGCGTAGCCCGAGTAGAGCAGGCAGATGGGGATGGCGGCGCCGGCGGCGAGCATGGCGGTGCTGCCGTTGGGGGCCCAGGCGCCGAGCGCGCGAAACAGGGCCAGCACGGTGCAGTAGAAGACGGCGACGGTCAGGAAGAAGGTGAAGAAGGCCCCCGCGCCGGGAGTCAGGCCAAGCATGAAGTAGTACGGCAGCGAGAAGACGAGGACTTCGGTGACGGCGAGCGGGATGTCGCCGAGCGTCTGCCCGAGCACGTAGGCGGCGGGGTGCAGGAAGCCGAGGCGGTGCTGCTTGGCCAGGATGTGCCGGCTGTCGACGGTCGAGGTGACGTGCGGCATGGCGGCGAGGAAGAAGTAGATGAGCACGAAGAAGATGCCGCCGCCTTTCATGAAGGAGCCCGTGCTGGTCTTGGGCGACATGTAGAAGGCGGATCCGTTGACGACGGCCGTGACGAGGGCGAGGAAGAGGGCGATGAGGTATGATTGCCGGTCGTTCCAGACGAGGTGGAAGTGCCGCCGGGTTACGTGCAGTGTTTGGTGCCATATGGTAGCTGCTTGCCGGGCTCCGGGAATGGCTCCTTTTGCCCTGAGGCGCGTGTGTTCCTCGATGAAAGCCTTGACGTAGGAAGGATCCGACGAAATGCTGGACTCATACACAGCCATCTCTGCCTTCAACTTCTCGTAGTACGTCGACTCTCTGAATGCTTTGGCCATGGAGTCTGGATCGACCGGGACTGGTCCCTGGTGATCCTCACGCACCACACGTTCAACCGGAGACGTCACAGCCGTCAAGAACTCAGCCGTTGTCTGTCTGCTGTGGCAGAAGAACCCCAAGTCCACGAAGTACTGCTTCGCGTCCTCGGCACGGCCGGAGAAGATCATCCTCCCTTCGTAGAGCACCATGACCCGATCAAAGCACTCGGCATACATGCTCTCTGACGCTTGGTATAGCGTCGCCACATTCGCCATGCCAGTCGTCCTCGACAGATCCTTCAGCATGCGCAGAAACTTCAGCGCCGCTGAGCTGTCCAGCCCGCGGATGGGATTATCCCAGCACGCCACTGCCGGATTCGACGCCAGGACCTCAGCCAGGGAGACCCTACGCCTCTCTCCACCGGAGACGCCTCGCACGAAAGAGTCTCCCACAATCGTACCGGCAGTGTGTCCGATGCCCAGCGAATGCAGCAGCTTTTCAGCCATGCTCTCGACGAAGCCTGTTCTCCCCAGCTCTTCTTCCTTGCCTCCTTCATCTTGGTGTTTGCCTCCGCGCAGGTGCAGCCCGAACCGCGCCGTGTGGCCGACGGCCAGGTTGGGGTAATGCAGGTCGTCCTCGCCGCAATACACGACCTCAGCACCGTACCGTTGTGCCACGACGTCCGAATCGATGCTCGCATATCTCACTTCGCCCTCGACCGCCGCGAAGGGCTCGCGGTTGTTGCCCAGCACCCGCAGTGTTGTGGAGCAGCCGGACCCGGGTCGGCCTAGCACGAGCAGCGTCTCGCCCGGGAAGACGACGCCGGAGACGTCGTGCAAAATGCGGCGCGTCGGCCGTCTGCGATTGCCGACGAGGCCGCGGAGGAGGGCGATCGGCGCTTGCGCGGTGCGGTAGAAGAGCTCGGGGAGGTCGAGGACGGTACTGCGGCTGGCGCCCGAGCCGTGGACGCTGACGTGGTCGAAGGTGATGCCGAGGGAGCGGCCCTTGTGGCGGTACACTGGCAGAGTGGCCTGCTGGATGCCATTCTTGACACTCTGTAGACCGTTAGATGCATTTCTGGAGTGATGATAATAGATAGCCAAAGATAGAATACGTAGGTAGTTGAAGCATTGAGCCGGACACAAATGTAAGTTCTGCAACTGCACAGATGTCTCGCCAATAGACGCAACTATCTATGTAGTATATCCGCGAAATACCTTTCGAGACAAGTTTGGAAGATATAGATTTAATCGGAAATGTTTATAGCGGGGGATACATACCTTCTCAGAAGGCATGGTTGAATGGCCTTGTGTCCACACACGGCTCCTGTGCCTCTCCCGTAGGCCAGATAAGGCACTGGTTCTGGTCTGATGAACCTGCTAGAGAGGTGAAGAGAATTCATATTAAAGAGTTACGCTTCGGAGTTTAAAAAAGGGATGCCCAGCAATTTGTCATCCATCTCGAGCACGCACATTGCCACCATTGAGTTGTCGAAGAACCGCTTGTCCCACATACTGGAAGAGAACCATAGAAATGTTATCTCGGGCCGAGAAATGGGTCTCAGCTGAAAGTGCGGAATTTCTATTCCTCTCTCAGTTGACGTGCTATCTCCACAAATGGACGAGGAGTAGCCAATGACAAGGCTTCGGCCCGTGCCAATTGGTAATCCAAAGCCATCTTGAAGTGAGCATTCGCTTCTGGTTTTCAAGCAGATCGGTCCGAGAGGTAGGACGCCGTGTTCTGATTGGCTCACCACCGCCGAAGCCTTAGCTCATTGATGGTTAAGGATATGTCCGGCCCGAACCAGCCAATCAAATCAATGCTGGCGGCCGACGCTCTTTGAAAGTTGAGGATTCCGTGCTTTCAGGGACACGACTGGCGGTGACTCAATGGAATTGAATCCGGTGCCAATCAAGCTCTTGTCTGGCTGGCAGTGTATAAAGGCCACTTTCACAAGCACCCGCGTTTTCTGTGTGGCTGAAGCAAATTGTCCGCACTGAAATGTCGTTACTTAGCAACTATACAATAACGTGCGGATGATACTTTGTACCGCTACATGAGTCAAGGACTGTTCGTTCAGAAGATGATTGCGAATAACTATTGCTTCGTGTACGAATCGTTGCAGTAATTGTTCTTTTGCTCGAAGTCCCCCTCGTCGATGTGTATTTTCAGATTCAGGTAACCAGGTTACATTAGGCTGTCAGGTATATCCAGAATCCCCGAGCCAGTTGGGGGCCACTGTGATATATACTGCGTGTTGCCAGATGTTGTCGCGGGCACGCTGACATCACCATCACTTGGTGACTGCACCATCGTAGTGGGATACTCAGATGTTTGCTGTACAGGAGGCACTACAGCGTCTGGTAGCATGGACGGGAATCCTGTAAAAGGCTCCACAAAAACATTGCTATACGTAGATTATTAGTCCAAAGTGCGCCACATCGACGGAAATGATGACCTTACCTCAACCATGGAAAAGACCCGGTCAGATCTCTCTCCAAACTAACCTCCTCACCGCTAGAGGAGGCTAATGCGTCTTTGGCAAATTTCATGATGTCAAGGCTCAGCTCTTTGCTATTGTTGGGTCCAACGTGCTGCATGGTGCCCAAAGTATGAATAGCGCTTTCCACAACCTCAAACGTGGCTCTCGCGTAGGACGGAGTAGTTCCAGGATCCAGGACATCGTAGAGGAGGGTGATGGAAGAAACGAGGAGGAAAAAAGCCACGCTGCCATCCGATTTCATGTTGGGAGCCCTGTTGCCGCATACCTCATTGGCGATGTGAATAATGGCTTTGGCTGACGTCACGGAAGCAGCAACAGAAGCATTTATGTCGAATAAGCTCCCAGCAGTCGTTTGGGCCTCAGCCCTTGAAGCGAAAAATGTCGCATAAGTTAGAGCCGGCCGATGAATCAAGATGTGTACCAGGTGATACCACATCCCTACACAGGCTCTCTGGATCTCCTGCCAATTTTCGCCAATAGGCATTCTACTATCGTAGAATTGAAGGAAAGGCGGCAGAGACTGGGCCAGGGATTCGAGTGCAGCAGTGCATTCGTTTGCAATTTGGCGGACGGCTACTAGGTCTGATACGCGCTTGATGCTCTTAGGGGAGTATATCCCGCTGGTGATTATGTTAGCGATGCGACCCATCTCAGCCGAAGCTCGCGCAGCTGAAAAATCAGAGCAAGCACTTTGAAGTTCGGCTTTGTCGGGGTCGCCGATAATGTTGGAGGGATGACTGGCATCAATCTGGTCATCATGAAAACTTGAAGGACGACCGGTAAACAAGGAGGTGATCCGTTCAAGCCCGTAGATGATCCAGAATGTCGTTCTAAGTCTATGCTGGCTGTAGCTGTCCCCCTGGACGACTTCGCATTTGTGCATGCCCAAGGCGAGCGCACTTCGTGCAGCGAAGCCGAGGTAGAGATATGCATCATTCTGCTTCATGATCTGAAACGCATACAGGGCCTGTAACTACCGATTAACATCTTCTCACAAGCGAAGGCGGTCGGGATATCCACCTTGAGGAGCATGAAATGTGTTGCCTTGAGAGTTGGACCCAGCATGAATGTTGACGAGGTGTCGGCTTTCTCAACAAAATAGGCAGCCCAATCTTCAAGTTGACAGGCATCGGATTTGCCCTGGACGTACGACACTCTCGCTCCAAGTGCAAGCACGAGAAGAACCAGCTCTTTGCCTTTCAGTGGTTTCCTGTCGATTCCCGGTGCGCTCCAGAACTTGGACCAAGTATCTTCGATTTCGGATCTGAGAAGAACAGGCGCGGTGGGATGGAGGGTTCTGAAATATTCGGCAATGAATCGGTCGCCCATTTCCTTCCGAACGTGAACCTCAGACAGTAAATTACCCAATTGGCCGTGAGGATTTCGAAAGTCAAACATAAAATGGTGCAGCCTCCATTTACGGACTCCCTTCGGCATACCGACATGGCCAGTACGGTCGATATGCTGGTAAATCCGATCGAGGAAGCAGAAGTGGGATGCAGGGCCGTAGAACTGAAAGGACCCAGATTCCGGTTCATGGACTCCAATGCCGGTCCGGATGTCTTGCTGGCGTTTGTGTTCGGCTGGATCAAGAAGCGGATCATGTGGCGTTGCCGCTGGAGATTCGGATGCCGCTGGAGTTGGGAGCAGTGAAGCGGGGGCGATGCGCGGAGGCTCTGCGAGTACTGATGCCTTTCGCTTCCTCCGCATGGGCTCGATGGCAGCATATTCGCAGGTTTGCTGTGCGCGGGCGCAAGATTCGCACGGCTGGCCTCCGCTACATTTGACTTTCCTGGCGTGGCAAACCTTGCATGCTCGAGAAGCCCTTGCGATTATACGCTCGGAAGAGCTGGATGACATTTTTTCTTGGCAGTGTCGAACAGTGCTCAATCCACAAAGTCCCAGTTCAGCCACGCAGACACGTTTTTTGACGTCTGTCGACCGCCGTTTTTGCTTGGTCAGCAGCATGGAGAAAAGCCCCGGTGTCGATCGGGAAATCAGCCCTAGCCATGATAGGTTAAGTGGGACATTCACGCCACACGTGAATCCATCAACGGTTCAACATCGCAGCCGACATGAAGCTGCATATACGATGAAGAAATGCAACGTCAAGGGTGGTGCATGTTTCGCAGGCTTCGTCAGAATCCCAAAACTGCGAGGGCAGGGACGAGCCGGACCGCATGCGATGATCCAATAGTTGATCGGAGATGATCGCATTTGGTGAGAATACTAGAAGTCGTTCTAAAGCTATGGCGGGGCCGGAGGAACCGACGGGTAAGGAGTGTGGCACGTTGACGATACGAGTGGCCCCAAGTGCCGGCTGGTAAGGCCAAGACGAGCGTGCGGGACTCGGCAGGATCATCGCTACGCCAACCACCAGTGTTTTCGGCGGGGAGCCGCGGAGCTGACGTGTAGACGGGTGTGTCGATGAGCGGAATTCTGAGGGCCAGCGAATGGCTGGGATGGAAGATGCGACAGTCGATATCTGAAATGGGTCGGACTGAGGCGGGAAGCCCTGTCATTCTGGGCAAGCCCGCGGCGGAAAAGGCGCACGCGGCAAATGAGGCTCAGCCGAACTCTTGGAGAGCGGGCAGGGAGGCGGACGAGCGATCTGTGCCCGGAAGCAATCTCTCGAGCGCGTTTCGAGTGGCAGCCAGCGCGTCTTGTCGGGGCGCGGCAGGAGAGGCGGAGCCTGGGCGCTAAGGAAGTCTAAACGGCAACTGCTTGTCTGACGTCTGTTCCGACCAATCAGCGCCCGCGTCTCCACCGTTATTTTTATCGGTCCTCCTCTGCTTCCTATCCCGCACTTCTTCTCAACCTCTCCAACATGGTCGGAACAACTGTCAACGGGCGGCATAATTTGCAAAGGGACGGTTGTACGCGTCGCGCAACACCCGGTGCGACCACACGCTGAATACGATGCGCACTATTGGCTACTTCGCGACAGGAGCGTCGCCCAGCATGTCGCCAAGGACGCCGCCCCAGCGGGGACTCTTCTTGCAGGCGCGGCATTCCTACCATTGCGCAGACCTGGGAATTGGACTTCTGGGCAGTCCTGCGCCTGCATCTTGGCCTCACCAATCCTATTTAACATCTGCTCGCATCTGCGCCCTGTCTCCAACCTCCTGAGCCCGCCTCCTGCACCGTTTTACCTTCAGTCTCTCGTTTATACACTGTGATTCTTCTCGTCTGCTCGCTCTACCATTGCCGTTTCCTTTCGCTCCTCTCCCCTTCTTCCGCATCGGCAAAATGAAGTCCGTCAGCGTTGCCGCTCTTGCCGGCGCCCTCTTCGCCAGCTCCGCCCTTGCTGATGTGCCCCCCATCGAGATCAAGGTGTGCAAGGCCCTGCCTCAGTGTGCTCGAGAGACGACTCTAACGCAGTCCAGGGCTCCAAATTCTTCTATTCCAACAATGGCACGCAGTTCTTCATGCGCGGCATTGCTTACCAGCCCGAATACAACGCCGACGCGGCATCCGCCAGCGACACACCTAACGACAGGTACATCGATCCGTTGGCAGACCCGGAGACGTGCAAGCGCGATCTCGAGTACCTTGTCGAACTGAGGACCAACACGGTCCGCATCTATGCCATCAACCCCGAGCTCGACCACGATGAGTGCATGACCGCCTTCCAGGATGCCGGCATCTACGTTGTTGCCGACCTGTCTTCGCCCGGCCGGTCGATCAAGTCGGACGATCCTACTTGGGATGATGACCTCTACGACCGATACACCTCGGTCATTGACGCCCTCGCTCCCTACAACAACACCATTGGCTTCTTTGCCGGAAACGAGGTTTCGCACAGGGCCAACAACACGGGTGCCTCTGCCTTTGTGAAGGCCGCCGTGCGTGACAGCAAGGCCTACATTAAGGAGAAGGGGTACCGTGCGATTGGCGTTGGCTACGCGACTAATGACGACGCTGATATTCGCGAGCCTATGGAGGATTTCTTCAACTGCGGCGACAACGAGGATTCGGTTGACTTCTGGGGCTACAACATCTACTCCTGGTGCGGCGACTCGTCCTTCTCCAGGTCCGGTTACGACAAGCAGACCGAGAAGTTTGCCGACTACCCTGTGCCGGTCTTCTTCGCCGAGTACGGATGCAACGAGGTCCAGCCCCGCAAGTTCGGCGACACGCCCGTGCTGTACGGTGACGACATGAGCGACGTGTGGTCTGGTGGTATCGTGTACATGTTCCACCAGGAGGCCAACGACTACGGCCTTGTGTCCATCGACGGCGACAAGGTGTCGAAGCTGCCCGACTTCAGCAACTACAAGAGCCAGATCGCCAAGGCCACCCCGACTGGCGTTAACCGCGATGATTACACGCCCACCAACACCCGCGCCCGCGACTGCCCGGCTATCAACACCGCTTGGGAGGCCACTGCCAGCCCTCTGCCTCCTACTCCCAACACTGAGCTGTGCAGGTAAGAGTCTTGATGAATGACTGCTGTGAAGACATGACTAACTTTCACACACAGGTGCATGTACAACTCCCTCTCCTGCGTCGTCGCTGAGGACGTTGAGGTCAAGTCGTATGGCGAGCTCTTCGGTACCGTGTGCGGCTCGTCGGATGAGGCGTGCGCGGGCATCGCTTCCAACGCAACCACTGGCGAGTACGGCGCGTACAGCATGTGCAACAGCACCGAGAAGCTCGCCTTCGTGCTCGACCGCTACTACCAGCTGCAGGACCAGTCCGAGTCGGCCTGCGCCTTCTCTGGATCGGCCACTCTCAAGAGCAGCGTCGAGCCCACGGGCCAGTGCAGCTCGCTCATGGCTCAGGCCGGCACCGCTGGCACCGCTACCGTCACCAGCAACCCCACCGGCGGCGCTGCTGCGTCGTCCAGCCAGGGCGCTGCGCCTGGCGGTGCGCAGGCTCCGGCCATGTTCGGCGTCGCAATGGGCGCGGGCGTCTACTTCGCTGCTGCTCTGTTGACCGGCGCTGGTATGGTGATGTTGTAGAGAGGTTTTTGGCGATGTGTACGCTTGTGCAAGATGGATATACTTGACTTCTTTAAGACAGGGTTGAAGCTGTTCAATTTCTTTCTTTTCGCTTGCCTGTAATTTAGCGAACACATAAACATAATGTTCAGTGGAAGTTGGATATTTGTTCGAGGGACGCAATGAATAATAACTCACAATCAATGTCTGATGTTGCGGTGCATAGTGTGTTGATGCTGTCCGCAGGGAAGGGACCCAGCGTGTCGGTATACAAAAGACGGTGAGGCAATCTTGCCATCTGGCGGCTTTTAACAAAGTTTTGTCCCCGCAAGCAGCTAGCCAGGTCCGTCAAAGTAACAAGATCGTCGTGACGGCGAACAATTTAGGTAACCACTCAGTCTCCGAAACGCGGGCTGAGACGCATGCTCGACACGACCCCGCCTGCCCGAACTCGGCTGCGATTGCCTGCGTCCTTATCTCCCGCACTCAACCTCATTTTCTCTCCGCAACACCTCTCTTTCTCAACCATTGAAGACAATCTTTGCAAAAATGAGTCCCTGCTGTTCATCCAGCGAGCCACCTCCGGGCTCTTCGGCACCCTCTGTCCAGTCCGAGCCGACCTGCGCTGGGGGCTGCTGCTCGAGTACTACCGTTGCAATTGCACCCTCGCCTGCCGAAGTTCTGCCCGACCAGTCCAGTGACAAGGACAGCTGCGCTGACGGCTGCTGCTCGGGAGAGGATGCGAAGCGCCTCGAGACCGAAAAGAAAGACGGCTGCGCGGACGGATGCTGCTCGTCCGCTGCCCCAATTGAAGCTCCTGCGCGTCAGGAGCCCAAGGTTCTCGGCGGCGGCTGTGCTGATGCATGCTGCTCTGGCGAGGCCACTCCTCAGCTCGAAGACGGCTGCGCGGACGCGTGTTGTGCACCTTCCCCGCCTCCCGGTCCACCTACCACTGAAGATGGTTGTCAGCGTGGTTGCTGTTCCAGCGCTGCTGACGCTGTGCCACCTCCCGTTGCCGATGAACCCGCCAAAGTTGAGACGACCTGTTCGCGCACTGCTTGCTGCGAAGGCACGGCGCCCGGCAATAAAGGCAAAAAATCTCAATGCTGCGATGGTATAACAACCTGACCTTCTCCATAACTTTGACAAATCACGTGCTAATACTCTCGTCCCCAGATGGCTGCTTGGACGAGCTTGCGCTCCGTGAATGCGATGACGAGAAATGTTCGCAGGCCGGCAGCTCCGCATGTGACTACCACAAGAAGAAGACGCGCCGCCAGTACCTTGCTTCCTTGGAGGCTCTCGGCTGCATCTGCCGCGCTCTGCTTGCCCGTAACCTCGAGTCTTGCTGCAACCAGACCGCCACTCTGAGGCGGAGGCGCGCTGGACGTCCATCGACTTCTTCATCCAGCCAGAAGAGGGAGTCATCTGGGTGCCGTTCTGGAACCTCGAAGCCGCGCAAGGCGAGCCGCAGCCCCCGCAGGAAGGACAAGGCTTGTGAGGATTCTTGCTGCGCTGCAAAGCCTCCTAGCATCAAGGGCGCTTCCTCCGCGTGCCAGGATGACTGTTGTGCCATCAAGCCTGCCAGCGTCAAGAAAGTTGCCTCGTGCCAGGATGACTGTTGCGCCATGAAGCCTCCCAGCATCAAAAGCGTCGATTCGTGCCAGGATTCATGCTGCGGCAAGAAACCCGGTTCTATCGTCAATGTCAACATTGACCGTATCGATGTCGAGCGAGGAGACGCAGAGAATGAGCATGTCATTCTTACTGTACACGGAATGACCTGCACCGGATGTGAAACAAAGTTGATGCGGTCCTTGGCCGTTATTCCAGGAGTTTCACGTCCGCAGACTAGTCTTCTTCTCTCGCGGGCCGAGTTTAATCTTGACAGTAGGGTACTCTCGGCGGACCAGGTCCAGGCTCGTCTCGAGAAAGAGACTGGCTTCAATTTCGACAAAGTTGCCAAGGACGACGAGGAACTTGAATTTATCGAAGTACTCGCGGGTGGCGATGCCAAGGCTTTTGTCACTCGGGAAATGCCCGTTGGGGTTGTCAGCACATCGGTTGTGGACAAGGACATCGTCTCACTCCAGTATGATCCCAAGGTAATCGGGGCTCGTGATCTGATCGACCATTCTTTCAGCGCTCCACTCCAACTGGCCCCATTGCGGCCTCCTCCAGCTATCTCTTCAGGCCGCAAGCATGTCTGGAATGTCGGTCTCATGACTTTGATTTCTGCTTTGCTCACCATCCCAGTCTTGATCATGGCATGGGCTCCGCTTCCAGAACATGAGATTGCCTACGGTAGCGCCTCTTTGGCTCTTGCCACGATCATTCAGGTCTTCATTGCTGGTCCATTCTATTCCAGTGCTCTTCGCAGCCTCATCTTCTCTCGCGTTATCGAAATGGACTTGCTCATTGTACTCAGCACGACCGCCGCCTACGTCTTCTCCATTGTAGCTTTCGCATATCTCGTGGTTGGATCGCCCCTCTCGACCGGAGAATTCTTCGAGACTGGTACTCTGCTCGTCACACTCATCATGGTTGGTCGCTTCCTTGGTGCCCTCGCTCGTCAGAAGGCTGTGGAGAGTGTTTCCGTCTTGTCCCTCCAGCCTGCCACGGCCCTTTTGTCGTCGAAAGACAGTAAGACACAGGATGAGATCGACGCCCGTTTGCTCCAGTTCGGCGACATCTTCAAGGTTCTGCCGGATACCCGAATCCCCACCGATGGCACCGTCATCTCTGGCACTTCGGAAGTCAACGAGTCAATGATCACCGGCGAAGCTCGGCCTGTCACGAAGGAAGTTGGCACACCTGTTATTGGAGGCTCAATCAACGGGTCTGGCACTCTGTTGGTCAGGGTCAGCCGCCTACCAGGCTCAAACACAGTCGCTAAGATTGCCGCCATGGTGGACGAGGCGAAAATGTCCAAGCCGAAGATTCAAGACCTTGCTGACAAGGTTGCTGGGTGGTTTGTCCCTGTCGTTGTGGCCATCACTATCATCACTTTCGTGGTGTGGGTTGGGGTAGGCGTAGGGAAGCAGGGCATGGGAGGCTCCGAGGCTGCCGTGCAGGCCATCACATACGCCATCGCAACCCTGATCGTCTCGTGCCCTTGTGCTATCGGCTTGGCTGTGCCTATGGTCGTCGTCATGGCCAGCGGTATTGCAGCCGAGAATGGCGTCGTGGTCAAGAGCGCAGAGACGCTGGAGATTGCGAAGAAGACTTCTCACGTAGTCCTGGATAAGACGGGCACACTGACACAGGGCAAGCTCAGCGTGACGAAGGAGGTTTACCCAGAGCAGTCTTCAGACCCGACACTCAATCTCCTCCTTGGACTTGTTCGAGGCAGCAAGCACCCCGTCTCCACTGCTGTCACCTCACACCTGGAGTCAAAGGGCATTGATGGGGTGCCTATCAGTGATATCCAATCGCACCCTGGTAAAGGTATCGAAGCAACGACCACCGCCAGCGACGGCCACACTCCCCTCAACATCCGCGCCGGGAACTCGCGCTGGCTGGGCGTAGAGTCGCACCCAGCAGTATCGCCGCTGCTCTCTTCCGGCTTCACCGTTTTCTGCTTCGTCATCAACGACACTCTCCACGCCGCCTTCGGCCTCAACGACACCCTCCGTCCCGACGCCAAACCCGTCATCGACCGCCTGCTCGCGTCCAACATCGCCGTCTCCATCGTCAGCGGCGACGACGACGCCGCCGTCCACGCCGTCGCGGCCGAACTCGGCATCCCGCCCGCGAACGTCCGCTCCCGCGCCAGCCCCGCAGACAAGCAGAAATACGTCAAAGACCTCCTCCTCCTCCTGCTCGACCCGGACAACACGCCCCTCCCCACCGTCATCTTCGTCGGCGACGGCACCAACGACAGCGTCGCCCTCGCCCAGGCCTCGATCGGCGTCCACGTCGGCGGCGGTGGTCGTGAGGGCGGAACGGACGTCGCTGCCGCCGCGGCAGACGTCGTGCTCACGGCCGGCTCGCTGCGCGGCTTGCTGACGCTGCTGGCCATCTCGCGCGCCTCCTTCCGCCGCATCGTCATGAATTTTGGCTGGAGCTTTGTTTACAACGTCTTTGCGATCTTGCTGGCTGCTGGCGCTTTTCCTGATGGCGCGAGGATTCCGCCAGAGTTTGCGGGGTTGGGCGAGGTCGTGAGTGTGGTGCCGGTCGTGCTGGTTGCAGTGCAGTTGAGGTTTGTGAGGAAGTGGGCTTGAAGGGAAGTGCGCCTGAAGGTGTGATTCCTGGTGAGGGGAATTGTGGGAGGCGGGGTTAGGTAGAGGTGCTGGGTTGGAGTGGTGGAGGATGTGATTGAGGCAGACTCTTGCCTTTGTGGGGAGGTGTGCTGTGGGAAGTGGAGGAGGTGGTGGTGGAAGAGGTGTTGGTTCAATATCGTGTGGTGCCGTGTAGCCGTCATGATGTCAAGTAGCATATGCCAATCACTTCTCCCATTTTTGCGACCAACCATGGAAATGTTTACCTCATGCAGAACTGTCTGCAGAGATTTGGCGAATACTGGATCATGTCCAACGTCAGAACTGCGGGGTCTGCACGGCATATTTTGCGATGAGTCTTAAGTGCGGGTCTTTCGAGATGGCTTATGTCAGAGGACCAAGCAGCAAGCTCCCGTCAAGTGCAGTTGGCACTTTAACAAAGCGCTTACAGTAGGGTTGCCGCGTATTGCTTATATAAATCAACGGCTATAATTTCTTGCATTATTCGGTCCGCAGAAAGTATAAGTTCCTCAATAAAACTATTTACCATCGTGTGGCCTTCATCTACATTAGAGCCTTGGCCTCAACGCATTAGTCGATGCTCAGGTCTGGAAACTGCCGAACAATTTATAGGCTCCAATCAAGTCAGGCAGTTGCCCGAGGGTTCATTTATTTTCAATAACTGCAATCCGAAAATAGTCGGAGTATTACTTCGATGCCGTGCATGGAGGCCGCGAATGATGAAATTCTGCGACATCTCTCAAACAAATGCTTTCCGATTCTATATATGGCATCCGTGGGTATAGAGACTGTTGGTTCTCATAGGATGCGAAGCGAGTATCTGCTCACGGCCAATAGAATCCTCGACGCATCCAAGGTGCCGTTTACCCGTCCGAGGAATCTCGATTTGGAGTAAGAAAACCATCTGAATATGCATGGCTGACATTTGGCATGGAGTCGACCTGAATCTTTCCCGAGTATAGCTGAACGGAGCTGAGATTCACTAATATATGGATATTTGGTCAGTTGCATGATATATCAGCGCTTGTACCAATATTGATAGATCGCGCAGGTTGGTAGGACAGTTGGTGCCGCTACTACCGGCCACATTCGGTGCTTGTTACCTGAAAGAGGCCGTGCATATCGTGGCTTGAAACCACTTCCTCGCCCAGACGACGTGCATCTGTTAACAGTTTCATCCCGAGATGGAAAGACGTCTTTTTCGGGGCCCACTCGAGGCATATGACAAGAAAATCAAGCTAAGTGTACAGTAGCTGCCTATCAAAGGTCGCAGCTTACGCGCCGTCTGCAAGCCACGCTGACGAGCTAAATACTGTATGGTAATGGCCGGGGCAACCCCGACCCCACTTTGGGGGCCAAGAACAGGACCGCTCAATGGTAGTACACGCCTCATTCTCACACGATGGAGCGTCTATAAGAAGCAAACAATTCCTGCGTCTGTCTAAAGCTCTTGTCACGGTAGGATCCTTCGGTTCCATCAACACCATGGATTACTACTATCAGGCTAATCCTGCCGCTGATGCGGCTTCAGTTGCCGGCGCCCCAAAGAAGAAGAAGCATTCAGCCAGCAAGCCACAGAAAGCGCTCGATGAGTACTGGGACAAATTCATCACCAAAACTCCAGGGAAGGTCACTCGCATCTTCCCGCCTAGCCTCTATGCCAGTCTACTACCGCAAACCCCGCCGAAAGCCCTGTCTGGAAATGTCAGCGCAACTGCAAGCTATGAAGCCGCAAAGGAAGCTTGCAAGCGCAAGGTTCAACGCATCGTACGAGAGTGCAAGTAAGAAAATCCCTGCAAGTCATCAAAAAAGCTGCTCACCCATGAAAACAGGCGCACAAATGAAAAATGGTCGGACCCCGACTTCGACATCGAGTCCGACTTCGACACAGGCAACTGCCTCCACGGCCTCGTGGAAGAAGAGGACAATTCCTCCCACAACATCGACACCGACGACCTGAAGAGTGCCCTCAGCACACTAACCTCAGTGCCAGGCCTGGTGAACGGGGTGCAAGAGGTCTCGGTGCCGGGCCTCCTCGGCGTGCTCCAGAACAACGCCAAGGGCAGCATGCCGGTGGCCGAGTCGGTGCACCGCATCGGCTGGATCTACGACAAGCCGGCCTTCACCATCAACGGCTTCGGCGTGTCGGACGTGCAGCAGGGCGGCACGGGCGACTGCTGGTGGGTCGCCGCCGTCGCCACGCTGTGCAGCATGCCGGGGCAGATGGAGCGCATCTGCGTCGCGCGCGACGAGAAGTGCGGCGTCTACGGCTTCGTCTTCCACCGCGACGGCGAGTGGGTGCCCGTCGTCGTCGACGACAACCTGTACCTCTCTCAGGGCGACTACGATTCCGTCGGTGGCGCTAGTCTATACGACCCGACGGGTAAGGACGCCCGTCAGTGGAAGGAGCGCCATCAGACCGGGTCGGAGGCCCTGGCGTTTGCGAAGTGCGCAGACCCGAATGAGACGTGGCTGCCGCTGTTGGAGAAGGCGTACGCGAAGGTCCACGGCGACTACGATGCCATCGAAGGAGGCTTCCCTGGAGAAGGCGTCGAGGATATGACCGGAGGCGTCACCACCACGATAGACACCAACAAGATCTTAGACAAGGACGTGTTGTGGGAGGAGCTCCTGAATGTGAACAAGGACTTCATCTTTGCTATCGGCACTCCCGGTTCTGCAGGCGGCGATTCCGACACGAGGAGTGGCCTCGCTTACCAGCATGCCTATTCTGTGCTCAAAGCTGTTGAGGAGGAGGACCAAAATGGGAAAAAGTTCAGGCTTGTTCGTATCAGGTAGGGGTAACTCACGCTCACTGCCTTGATAATCAAACTGATTTACGGAACAGAAACCCTTGGGGCAGGAGAAACTGGATGGGAGAAGGAGAATGGAACGGTCCTTGGAGTGACGGCTCAAAGGAGTGGAATGCGTACTGGCTGAACAAGCTCGATCATCAGTTTGGAGATGATGGCATCTTCTGGATGTCTTTCGATGACATGCTGAACCGCTTCGAAGCGCTTGATCGCACACGCCTTTTCAGCGAAGGCTGGTCAGTGGCCCAGCAGTGGACGAGTATCAACGTCTCGTGGATGAGCGGCTACATCAACGCAAAATTCGTGGTCGAGATCAAAGAAGGCGGCCTATTCGTCTTCGTTCTCTCCAAGGTGAGGGTGACCCCTTTTCACAGGTTCGCAGACCGTTGCTGACAATTGTTGAATTTAGCTCGATGACCGCTACTTCAAAGGCCTCGAAGGACAGTACGATTTCGAGCTTCACTTTATCCTCCAAGAAGCAGGCTCAGAGATCGGAGACCACATTGCACGCGTTCGCCCTTCCAGCGCCGGCAGCTGGCAGCGGGCCGTCAGCGCCGAAGTTGAGCTTGAACCAGGGACATACGAGGTTATTCCCAAGATTCTGGCAACAAAGGATGACGAAAAAGACCTCGTTGAAGATGTTGTCAAGAAGTCGGCAAAAGAAAAGCCACAGAAGCTAAGGCAGATCGGCTTGAACTACGATTTTGCTCACCTGAAGGCCATGCCTCCGCCCGCTCCACCGAAGAAGCCTACTGGAGACAAACCGAGTTTGGAAGGATCATCCGTAGTGGTTGTCGAGAAAGAGGCAGAGAAAGGCTCTGGGTATGAAGCTAAGGAGGAACAATCAACAAAGCCGGCCGAAGAGGAAGCTAAGCCAGACACCAAGGCAACCGAGGAGAAGATGGAGCCGGAGACAAAAGCAACCGAAGAGAAGACTGAGCCAGCAACAAAGGCAACGGAAGAGACTGAGCCAGCAAACAAGGACACTGAGACAGCTCAGGGCGGCGAAGAAAAGGCTCCAGAGACCAAAGAAGAAGTTCCATCGGCTCCAAAGGCGGGAGAGAGTGCAACAGAGCCTGCTAAAGCGGCCGAGGCTGAAGAGAAGAAGGATGAAGCCGGAGAATCCAAAGAAACGAAGGCACCAGAGCCAGAGCCAGAGCCTGCGTCTGCGCCCCCGCCCCCGCCTGAGGATCCGGAAGACGCCGATGATGAGGGAAGCGATCCGTGGAATGCAGTCTGCGTGATTGGTCTGCGAGTATACTCAAGAGACTGCGCAACCACAATCAGGCTGGAGACTCCCAAAACTGTCGAGGAAGGAGCGGCGTTGGATGTGGACGGAGAAGCGACAGGAAGTACAATGTAGGCCGCACTGACCCTTATTGTAGCCAATCAGACACTCATTCGGAGGGAAATTTTCTGAAATATGATGGGAAATGGTCAATAAGCATGCGGTATCTCTATTTTGCGAAATATTATACGTCCTTGATTGTACACGACGATGCTGTCTTAAATGCGTAGCGCTTCCACGAACTCGCGTATCAACCCGTCTAGTTTCTCCGGCGCCTCTGTTGGAGGGAAGTGGTTGACACCATCCAGAAACTTGAGCCTGCAGTTGGGCAACTCTTCAGCCATTGGACGAACAAAGTCTGGAGGATTGACGACATCCTTATTGCCCTGTACAATCATCGTGGGGATTGCGATTTCGGCATACCTATCCCCCATTTCGAAATCGACCAAGCTCCAAGCGTTGTGTTCTCGCGCGCAAGGGGACCATTTTGCTGCCTCCAATGCAATGTCCTCGGTCAGGCCGAAGTTGGTGTAGAATTCGATGATGTCCGTGGGGTTGTGTCCGTTCTCGGTAAGCGCTTTGTAGGTGACTCCTTTCTCGCGCATCTGTTTCCCATCGTAGTATGTACCGGTGTAGACGATGCCCGCAACTCGTTCTGGATTTGCAAGTGCAAAGGCCGACGCGATGTTGCCGCCCATCGAGTGGGTAACCAAAATGACGGGTTGGTCGATGTCAAGGACGTTGAGGAGCAAGGTAATGTCGTGGGCGTGATTTTCAACGCTATAAGCGATGCGATCTTTTGGTTTTGAGGAGCGGCCGAATCCTCTGTTGTCGTGGGCGATACAAAAATATTCAGTGCTGAGCTTGGTGGCTAGAGGTCTCCAGATGTCGGCAATACCCATGAAACCAGAGACGAAGATAACGACTGGCTTGCCATTGCCATATGTCTCGTAATATATCTGGTTTCCGCCGAAAGCTGAAATGAAGGGCATGTTGAGAAGTAGAGTGAGTTGGTTTTTGTTTCGAAGCGGTTCGGAGAAGAATGCAACAGAGTGGTAAAAGAATCTTCTGTTTAAATATGCAGTTGAAAACCTATTTTCTACGGAACTTGCTTACTTATCCGACACAAGATTATTGCACAGCGATGATTGATGATGTAACTACCTCTGCTGAGAAACATTGGCCGAAGTAGCAGCAGTTGTCATCGAGCTTGAGCAATATTTTAAGGCCTAATTGAGCACTGTGCAAGGTTGAAAGACGCGTGCAATTGGCTCGTTTAGTTTTCTGTTAGCGGTCCGATTAATTGTAGCAGAGTGGCAAATCCGGTCCATGGTTGGCTGTGCAGGCAGTCTTACAATCCCCTGAACCGCCCAAGTGCTCAAGCACTTGGCTTGAATAGGTATTCTGAAGCGGTATCCCACGGTGGCATCCCACTACGGCATCCCGCCACGGCATCCCGCCATGGCATCCCATCGTGGTCATCCCATCAAAACCTCCCCATCACGGCCATCCCACCACAGCATCCCGCTACGTACCACCCCTTGCAAAGTCATCCAACTTACCGAAAATAACAATGCCCACGGATCAACGCATCGCCAATTTTGTCTGTAGTTTTCCCGGATGTGGCCGCGGGTACCAGCGGAAAGAGCACCTGACCCGTCACCAACTGAATCACTTCCGTGCTCAAACACTCGATTGTCCTTATTGTAGCACCACCTGCTCTCGCACGTGAGTATGCCTCATTGTGGACCCTCGTCGGGTCAGAGATGACTGAACAAGCGTGGACAGAGACACACTGCGCCGGCACATGAAACGGCGCCATAAAGCTGAAGATCTACCGAGCACTCGAGTACCAAAAGCCTGCAATCGTTGTCGCATACGCAAGATGCGCTGCGATGGCAATTTCCCCTGTTCGACATGTGTGGCGCGGAACGCCGAATGCGGTTTTGGTACGTCCGCTTCAACGTTACCCATCGAGGACCCCTCTCCTTCCGGCAACGGCGACAAGGTGCAGCAACACATCGACGCATACTTTGCTCATTTCCATCCCATATGGCCGTTTCTGCACAAGGCAACGTTCAACCCGGATCAAGAGCCTGCTCTACTCCTGCAGTCCGTTATCATGATCGGGCTATGGACCATGCAGGATGCGTCAGCCAAGGACGCCGCAATTAAACTTCACGAGAAGTTGATCACATCTATCATACAGCAGCAGGAAGTTTGGGTCTACCCAGCATCTGGGGAGCAATCAGGTGGGAACATTGAACCTTGGCCAGTGGGAACCTACCAAGGCATTCTTCTGAACATCATTTTCGCTTTGCTGTTGAGCTCCGACGAACAACGTACTCGCGGAAGCACCTGCAGGCTTGATCTGAAAGCAGGAAGAAATATCTCTCTTTCCGAGGATAAATACCGGATCCTGGTGGCTCTCATCAAAAGCTGTCTTCAGCGCGGCATGTTTTTCTATCCCGACATGCTTGCACAGTTCAATGGTCGCAGTAGCAACTTCATCTTTATCTGGGTGGGTGTTGAGGAGGTTAAGCGCCTCGCTTTGACACTCTTCCGCGTATGGTCAATATGCAACGAGGGCTCGGATGAAGGGGTTGGCAAACTACTGTCCACAAAAGACCTCAAATTCTCAATGCCGGAGCAAGATATTCTATGGATTGCTCCCTCTGATGAAGATTTACTACGCCGCCTTGAGAGGGGGATGGGGAATGGGACAGCAATGAAAAACAGCGAGGAACATTGGATTGCACATCAATTTAGAGAGGGCAAAAGCCAATAGGTCTAAAGTGATATCTGGTCTTCTATCGACGTAGAAATTTCTTATGATACCTGTTCAGTGCAGTCTTCATCGAGGCTCCATCCAAGCCACAAATCTACAAAATTTGTCCGTAGCCCACGCCAGCCCAAAGCCCTTTGTTGCCAGGTACGCCAGTTGCTGGGTCGCAAGCACAAATACGATTCAGGCCTCATCATCACAACCGGAATACTCCATGTTCCCGAGCCCCGCATTCGGGACCGAATACAGAAATCCGAGATACGGTTATCCCCGAGCTCTGCTCGTGACCGGCGGCCTTGCCAATTTTAAGGCGGTGATATCTTGGTGTTTCGAATCGTATTCTGCGTGTTGTTCTGCGGCGATCTTGCAGCGAGTCAGGTGCCCAACGTTGATCGACGGGCGGCGTTGAAGCTTTCTCGGAGGCGCCCGTGGCGTGCAGCTTCGCCTACATGACTTGTACATATACTTTCACTAAGTAGACGGGGGGTGGCTGGGCCAACTGTTCGCCGAGGAACAGTAGCTTTAGTCTACAAGTAGGCTAAGCTTATCTAAACTATGTATAAGGAAGAAAGCAGTATCGATTGTTTCTGAGCTCTGCTGTATTTCTTTTTTCGCTAAAGACTGCAAAGTTCACGAGTAATGGGGCATGGATGTGCCAGCGTCAAGAAAGCAATCAGAGGATAGTCTGGGGACATGTGGTAGATGTGTTTAAGGCCGACAAAATGTGATGGCAGATCTAAATTGGACTCCACCATCTCCACCACATGATGCTGACTGGATTGCTGACACTCCACACAGTGCCTGGACTCTGCGCACACATCGTCGCCGGATGTCCCCGGATCTAAACGTGCCACATGAACGGCGTGGGGCGAATGCGTACGTTCCAAAAGCGACATCCAAATTTCTTGAGGCTGATTTAAGATCGTCACTACAGGTATTGAAGAGGCTGTATGACGTAGGCTTCTATTACGAAGTTGTATGTACAGTATTTTGCCCAGACTCTTGGGTTCCAAGCATCGATGAAACATCTCGCCACCTACATTTACCAGCTATACTATGTACACGTCAGAAGAAGCAGCGCTGGGGCCCTGTCTCGGCCGGTTATTGGCGGGATGGCTAGGAAACCGTCGGGGAAGAAGTGTGTATTTTGCCGCGTCTTGTCCTTGAGATGCAGAGAACTTACCAGAAAATGTACCCAGCGCTCGTATGCAGTGGCGCTAGCTCCTGTAGGCTGCGCTGGATGGTGTAGGTGAGTTTCAGAGATGCAGCGGGAGCGCGGGCGAACAACAGCGGAGCGGGAAAAGCGAGTCAGTTAACGCTGATCAGAATACAGCGCGACGATCCATTCCAAGAAAAGTGGCGGAGTTCGAAAGGCGTCCGCCCCGGGGAGCGCGGACCATGGGCGAAACGAATGCGCGGCCGCCTGGATAGCTATTAGGCGTACTGTTATAGATGGATTTTCTTTTACCCCACGACTCAGCGCCGGCGGAACTGATTCCACGCGCTTCGAACTTTCCAAACAGGGTGTTGCTTGCGCAATGCAGCTACAGTAGCACAGTTTCACAGAGATCGCGTTTCATGACCGTTCCCAACTACAAAATGCGCCTGCTGCCAAGTCTGACGTCCAACACCATGGACATTTTCCAACCGTAATTCAGCAGCATCCTTTCAAACCGCGTTTCTTCCGATGAACCATGGGGTGGAAAATCAAATCCCTCACCTTTCTTGCTGAATCATTGATTCACAGATGCGATTGTCCTGGCGCTACTACATACAGGCCCGCCGCCAAGTGTGCAACCGGGCGGGACGAGACCTTGGCTCGTCTCGCCATGCGCGGCCACTAACAGTTGCGCACCGCGATCGTCTCAACAATTGCCTGGATTTGCTTCGCGCCTCCGCGACTCAGTTGGTAAGTGGCGGAGAAACAGAACGACAATCTCCTGAGAGCAGCGCAAGGCATACCGCCCAGAGCCTTCGGTATCTCACGATGTGCCAAACGACAGTCCGCGCCCGAATAATTGCCGGCGTTTACAGCTGCGTTTGCTTCTTCTTTGCTACAGAATTAAAGAAAAGTATGGGTGATGCGAGAGTGTGTCGCTCGGCAGTAGTGAAGTGACGACACAGGGGGCACATAATATTCAAATCAAGAGCTTTGGGGATGAAAAGGGACGCAATACAATGGAGCGAACAAGTGCCGGTGGATAGTCAGTACACTGCCACTCGGGTGCCCAACATGGAACTCCCTCGCGTAGCTACCGAATATCTATCTGAATCTCTTGGGTGCATGTCCCCACCCGCCAAGTCATCCTCAAACAGGACATCATGGTCACTCTCCAGGCCCGATTGGCCTCTTTGACCCTTCAAACAGATTGGCCAAAGCGGCTACGGCTGGCCAGGACTCGCATGGAAGCGCCTAAAGGAGATGGATGTTTAACACACCAACATGTATAAAAGCAGGCAGCGGGCTACCTCCACATTTTTTTCCAGCAAGCCGGTCTTCCTCAGCTCGACAGTCTACAGCATCCAGCAACAAACACCAGTTCACTCTTTGAAAACTCACTCATTTCAAAAACTCCAACTCCTTCAAAATGAAGTACTCTACTACCATCTCTCTCGCCGCCAGCCTGGCCCTCGTCAACGCCCGCTCCCTGGGCTTCTCTCGCCGCCAGAGCGCTCTCCCTATCCCCGCCTCCGCCGGCACTGAGACGCTCAGCGAGCCTCAGTACATTACCGGTGCCTTCGACGGTGGCCTCAAGACCTACGGCCGTGGTGTCTCTTGCTCTTCAGGCGAGGGTGGTGAGGCTGACGCCGTTTTCGTTCTCGAGGACGGCGCCACCCTCAGCAACGCCATCATCGGTGCCGACCAGATCGAGGGTGTCTACTGCCTGGGTGCCTGCACCGTCGAGAACGTCTGGTGGGAGGCCGTCTGCGAGGGTAAAGTCTCCTGCACTCCTCAGTCCGCTCCTCACACACTAACTGTAATATTTTTCTATAGACGCTCTCTCCATCAAGGGCAACGGTGACGCTAAGGTCAGCGGCGGTGGTGCCCAGGGCGCCAAGGACAAGGTCGTCCAGCACAACGGTGTCGGCACCGTCACCATCGACGGCTTCCAGGTCTCCGACTTCGGCAAGCTATACCGCTCCTGCGGCAACTGCGACGAGCAGGGCGAGCGCCACGTCGTCATCCAGAACGTCAAGGCCTCCTCCGGCAGCCAGCTCGCTGGCATCAACTCCAACCTCGGCGACACCGCCACCATCTCCGACACCTGCGCCACCTCGGTCGACACTGTAAGCTCCACCCCTTATCTGACCGCTTTTGACGCCTGCTGACTTCTCCTGCAACAGATCTGCGCTGAGTACGAGGGCAACAACACTGGCGATGAGCCCAGCATGGTCAGCGAGGGCCCCAGCGACGCCTGCAAGTACACCGACGTCCCTGCTTGCTAGATGTCTGATCGGCATAATACGCGGCTTTTCCGGTTAAGAAATTAGCTGGTATGCGCCCCGTGCTTCTCTCTTTACCATTTCATCCTTCACTGTATCTATAACGCTGGATGCTTGTAAATATCTCAATAAAGTTGTGCCAACCGCAACACATTTCCATGAATCGTGCAAGTGAACTTTCAACAATAACGAAGACCCTTACCATATTGAAATGAAGAGCCTTGTTAGAAACCAGCATCAAAGCAACGAATTTCCGCACTTATCCGCAGCAGTCACCACGCCCTAATCCCTCCGACACAACCTCCCATCCTGCGTCACCAACCCATCCTCCGTCCTCACCTCCCACCGCTCGCTCCCCACGGCCGTCGGCGCCCAAAACACATCCCACGGATCGACCTCCTCCCTCTTCAACTCGGCCAACCTCTCGTAGCCCCCTCCCCAAAACGCCTCCTGCCACCCCGGCTCCGCCACATCCGCCTCGTTCGCGTACGCGCCGCCCGTCGGGTTCGCCGTGCGCCACCGCGCCAGCACCCCGTCCGTCAGGTACGGAAACGCGTCCCTTACCTCCTCGACCGACGCGTCCGCCGGCCACCCCGTCGCGACGCACGCGTGCAGGTAGCTGGAGCGCCAGTGCGGGTTGACGGCCGAACCGAGCGTGTTCGGTGGCGCTGCGTTCTTCATGTTGAACGCCAGCAGCACGGCGCCGGCTTCGGTCGTCTCGCGGAGGGCGCTGAAGGTGGCGTCGCGCGCGGAAGCAGTCGCGAAGGAGGACCGCGGGAACAGGCGCGACCCGCTGCGGCCGGCGACGGTGCCGACGCCCTCGAAGTCGAAGCCGGCGCGCCACGCGCCGAGGAAAGACGGGTGGTAAGTCGTGTTGGGCGGCGCGTGCGGGATGCCGAGGGCGGCGAGGTCGGCGAGCCAGGGGGCGAGGAGTGCGTTCGTCGAGGCGATGGTGTGGTTCGGCGCGAAGAAGGGGCGGAGCTGGAAGAGGAAGGAGGAGTTGCCGAGCGGGAGCACCCACCAGTAGGCGTAGATGCCGGCGTCCGGGTGGTCGAGGAAGTAGGAGAAGTAGGCGCGCACGCCCTGCCAGAAGAGGTCGGATGTTACGTTGGGCCCCGTTGAGAAGGAGAAGTGCGAGATGGTGATGGGCATGGCCGGGAAGGCTTTGACGACGACGGAGGTCACGACGCCGAAGGTCGAGCCGCCGCCGCCGCGGAGCGCCCAGAAGAGGGAGGCGTTGCTGGTTTCGGACGCGGTGACGAAGCGGCCGGAGGGCAGCACGACGTTGAGCGAGAGGACGTGGTCGGCGGCCATGCCGTAGATGCTGGAGAGTGGCGAGTGGCCGCCGCCGAGGATGTAGCCGCCGGCTACGCCGACTGTCTGTAGGTGATTGTTAGCTTGCAAAATTGCTGGTTGTTCTGGAAAGAGGTGAGAACGAGTATCTTACGTGGCATTCGCCTCCCATGGCTGTGATGCCGTTCGCTTCCGCGAATTCGTACAGCTCTTCGACTTGGACGCCCGCTCCAATTTGAATTGCTTTGCCGCTGTATGACGGTGTGGTATACTTGTCAATCAGCTTCAGCTCTTTCAAATTGTGCGTCCAAATACTGAGAGCGCCGGCACCAGTCGATCTCCCGCCGAAGTCATGGCCGGTATTCTTGACGACAAGGCGAATATTGGAATTGCGTGCAAAGTTGATGGCAAGTTGAATGTCCGATACAGCCGAAGCATTCACGACGTAAGATGGATAGCCGCCAAGTGTGCAGGTATCCGTCACGTTATAGCCTGTTGGGAGACAAGTGCGGCCTTGCCAGAATGGCCAAGCGATAGAGGTTGGATCGTCCGCGCTTGATGGCATTAGCATCTACAGAAAGAGGCGTTGTTGACGATGGCTACTTACTGGAGATAGGAAATATTCCAGTTTGATGCAATGTATTCGCACCGATCGGCGTTGTATCCTCCCCAAGCTGTATTGTAGCAGTCGTGCGCAAGCGGGGCCGTCTTGATTAGAGACTGCTCCAGCACATGATCCAGAGCGCCCCAAACATCTGAGGACGGCCATGCAGCATCGCCCGGAAAGGCCTTGCAACTGCCATTAAGGGGTGGCTGAACGCTAGAAGTCGAGTTTGCAAATGTGAAGTAGCTGTGGTACTGAGGTCCAGTCGACGCTAAAGTGGTGTTGGATACCACTCTTTTTTCGAAAGAGAAGAATGGCGCTGTGGCACTAGCCTGTGCCGCGGCTATCCCAACAAATGTTAGCTGGAGCCAAGCGACTCCCAAAGTCTTGTGTGTTTTCATTTTCGAGTTCAATTGGGCGGCCCGGCTCTCAATGGTGCAAAGAACCGAAATGGTAGCGACAGCAGGATTTAAATAAGAAACACCGCTACCACCAGCTCGTCTGCTCGTATGCATATGCAGGGCTCTCAAGGTATCTAATCCTTCATGCAGCCACTATGGTTCTTTCTACGGCTTTGTGCATCCTAAAGTAGCCGCTAGCGGTGAACCTTAGCCGAGCGTACATATTGGACTGAATATGTGGTGACCACGGCAGCGGATCCTTTCACAAACAGAGCTTCTCGTCGAATCTTTAATACAGATTGATTCTGTCGCATTAATTAGAAAAGTGTAAAGCAAGATAATTGATTCGCTTGCGGCAGGGCAAACCGTCTCACACCAACGAGGGCGGATGAGGAGCGGACTCAACCCGGCCATGATTTCTCCATTGGTGACCCATGTTGATGAGATCTCTCGGCTAGCAACCCAAAGACGAATCATGTTCCTATTCACCCTGCGGGGCTGCATTTGCTCCACCGGCAGAACGGAAAATGTGTTTCAGGCCCAGGTATGTATATTGTGTTGTCGTCTAACTCCTTGCCGTTTTCTCCGATGAAAGTTTGCCGGTCTGGCTAAAGATGCCCTCTCGCTATAGCGACGGCCGGTCAAAAGGTGTGTAATGACAGAAGATATTTTGATTAGGCTGGATATGTCAGCCTACGAAATTGACAGTTGGAATAATTGTTAGGACAAAACAATCAAAGCCATCTGCTTTCTTATCTAGCACGTGACTCGGTTCGCTTAAGTTTACTTAATTTCCCCTGATGTCTGTCGACTTACAATCGATATCACACCCAAACGCACCCAGTATGAACAAACTGCCACACGATCTCGTCTTCCTGATCGCAAAGGAGCTCAAGCTACTCCATTTTAACGACAGAAGTTGGCCCAGCTCTACAAGCCGTGGGCTCGCGCAATATGCCGTTATCAATCGGACATGGAATGTCGTCATCGAAAGCATGACTTTCCAGTCCCTCTCCGTTCACTCATCGGATATCCCTAAAGATATCCGCAAGGGTCCGATCACCACTGCTCGATTGAGAAGAATGATGATGAGGGATCCTCGTCGGCGATGTGCGGTTCCGCGCCAAATATTCTTCCATGCCAGCTACAAATATGACCTCACCACCGCCTATGCGCATTCGGAGATGGGCCGAAGAGAGAACGATGAGCACTTCTCGCGGTCTATACTCATCTTTTGGAAGATGCTAAGCAATTTGGAGGCGATAAGACCAAATGACTTTCTGGAAATTCATCTCTACTGTGACTCCGTCGACAGCCCATCACCATCAGATGGCCAGTCTCCCATAGATTGGAAGAATCCACCGCACCTCAAATTGGCCGGCGCACCGCTGCCGCAACTGCGGTCCGTCAGCAGCTTCCATGTGGACGACGACGTCAACTTATTATGGCCGTCAGCCCTACTGGGTATTACTGCATCCCTGCAAAGACTCGAGCATGCTACCATCGGCTTATGTCATTTGTTCGATGAAAAGAATGAAACCTCTGTCAAATATTTTCAAGGTATTGCAAAATTTACCTAGCCTCCTCGTCCTTTCCGATAAGCATGCTAACGAACTCTTCTTCCTCCAGAGCTAGGGAAAACCTTCAGTCAAATACCCAGCACATGCCAGAGTGTAAATGTTTCGTGGGATGACTCCTCGAACGACTTTCGTGGTCCGGTAGACGCCATGTTCCTAGTGCCCGACCACGTAGGCATTGGCCTGAGGAACCTATCAACGCACCTCCGCTCGATCAAGCTCATCAACATCCGCATTTCGCCCTCACTCTTCTGGCCTGGCGCTGATGAGCAGCTACCCGAGCAACAGTCCCAGGCGGATGGGGAGAATAGCGACTACGACCCGTCCTTACCATCATGGCCAAACTTGGAGACATTCGAGGTTTCAACCGAGCTGCCGGACGTCGTTTTTGTTGGCCGACCCGTCGAGAGCATCAATGAGGTCATAGCTGCGGTGGGCCGTGCAGCACGCCGCATGCCGAAGCTCAAATTCTTGGAGGTCGATATTGACGCCCCTCACCATGATATGTGGGCGATACTCAAGGTCAGGTCGGCAGCCGCAGGAGAGGCAAACTGTGAGTTCACGTGGGACAGCGGGGCGGCGTTGCCGGTTTCGTGGAGTAAAGAGACCGTCAGTGCGTGGGGGCTGGAGGGAGAGGGCGCGCTACGGGTCCAGAAAGATGGGAGTGAGTGGAGTGCCGTGGCGCATTTGCCATGGCTTGGAAGTAGCTCGGAGACGGTGTAGTGGAACTGCGGATCGGTTAATTGTGGGCTGTTTCGGAGCTGGATGGGGG